>JAQFXU010001194.1:0-32657 GCA_034693705.1 Spatulosminthurus flaviceps
AGGTCACACCAATATGCTTTTATGATATTGTTTACATTAAGAAAGGTTCCTTAAGTCCTAGACTATACCTTTCTACATACATACTTAACTAATGTGACAAATTTAAAGCAATATTAATTTAATAATATGAATACATTAATTCATCCAAATATTTTAATTTCCACCTTCTCAGCCTTCAAAACCATTTTGCCTTCCTAGATTCACCTTATATATAATTTACTTAACACTTAAGCTTATTTAAAACAATTCCCAAAATTGCGCATAATCTTGGTAACTATATATCGTCAGAAAAAACTCCCAGTTGATTACCAAGCTATAGAGCACGTCAAAAGCAATGTAAACCATTTTGAAACTCTCACTACTTTAAATACATTAAATAATAATAATAATAATAATAATAATAAATTATTATTTTTAAACCAATTATTATTGGTTTAAAAACTAAAACCATACTTCCACCTCCCCAGGTTTATTGAACTGGTCCTCCATGCTTGAAGGGCTAAGCATCTTAAAAATATCAAATATCATATATATATAGCTATACTCCATCGCTCGTTGTTGCATTAATGTCGGTGATCTCAAAGCAACCTTAAGTCCAATGTCAGCTGCTTTGAAAGTATTCTATGAAGACGTGTATGTATATGCCTGTGATACATGTATTTGTTTTTTTGTCATATGAGAATCCGACTCTCCCGTCCCAAACCAAAATACTTACATTCCCATCCCCCATCCAATGAAATGTCGACTTTCCACCGCACTTTAAAAACTACACTTGTACATTGTACATTCCCTTGCAGCTGTGCGTGTGGTGTGTATATAATCTATATAAGAACTATAATACTTAGTAAGTAGGCCCTTTAAAAACCAAAATTTGTCTATGTTACCATGGGTTAGGTTCAGGTTTGGGTTGGGAGGCTGAATAGTGTATGAGTGGAGGAAAGGTGTCAAAAAGTAATCTTCTCTGAGGTGTGTATATGTAATGTATAGAGTCTGTCTGCTGGGTCTGGATGCATACCCTGCAGAGGTTGTGAAGAGTCAGATAGAGAAATTTATTCATTTAGTGATGAGGTTTTGTTTGAACAAGAGGAAAAAAGAATTGTCAAATTAAAATGTGAGCCAGAGTACAAAAATTCTAGGCTATTTGTTTTAGCATTTTGATAAGAAGCAATAATCGTTAGCTCGTATAGTTGTTAAAAATTTGTTATATTTTATAACCTTGTGCTTCATTCAAACTTCCAATTTTTTTATAAGCAGTATAGTAGAAGTGTGTATCTATCTGCTCATTCATAATGAATCATACAACGTGATTAGAAGTAATTAAGTACTTACTTTGGGTGTGTGTATGTATATGTAAGGGTAATTCAATTTAGAAAATTTCCATTGCATTTTCATTTATGATTTGTAGGATATAATTTATAGTGATGAGTATAAGTAGGAGGAAATAAAAAGTGTGAAAGCATATCAGTGATATTATTTAGTTATACATAAAATCATCGGTAGTATAGAGCTGCGATTGGTGGATTTATTTGTAGAGCTCGTTAAAGTATGGTGGTAGATATAAAATAATTTTGACATTCCTCTTTTTATGTACCCCAAAGGACTGTGTAGACAATGCTGGTAGCTGTAATTTTTTTGCAATTATTTGTCACTCAAAAGACTAATGTATTTACGGGAGGCATATGTTCAGAGACAAGAGCAAGTAATTTTAGCGGTATTATGAGGTGTAATATTTGTAGGAATTAAATTCTGTAGAAGTAATTGGAATATTTCCAATCTTAAGGATTTAGCTGGAGGAAATGTGATTCAGTAGTTGGGGACGTGGGGAGGAAAGGTTTTTTAGCAATTTTTTATGTTAGGCTATATGTGCAGCATTAATGCTGTAGAAGATGTCAATTTGATTTTGTGATGAGTATATTTACTTCATTCCGTGAGATGATTTGATGGTGGACTATGAAAAAGGTAATGTCACATGAATTTTGTTTAAAAGAAATTTTAAATAATATGAGAATTCTTGTATGGAGTATAGATTGAATGAGTTAATTGTTTTGTTTGATATGTATAGTTCTAGAAGTTTAATTCACCGAAAAGCAATAGCATTGCCTTGTCAAAATGGCGAGTTATCATCAAAGTACAAATAAACGACTAACAGTCACTAATGGTCTTCGTGAAATCAAAAATTGCCCTAGTGGAGAACAAAAAGCAGCTCATGTTGAATTGTTGCTGCGAAGATTGTATGCTAAAGTTGATGAACTTGAAGCAGTTTGCAAGGAAGTAAGGAGTTGCGAATTAATCAGACAGATTTTTACATGATTAATGGTGACTCTAGGTGTTTTTGATGTGTTGGGTTATTTATGTTTACTAGGAAAAGGACTTGTTTGCGTTTCTCAAACGCAAGGGAAGAAAAAATGTTCCGAAGATTGATTCACAGTTGTTGCCAAGAGTTGTTGCAAGTCAACAGAGATGTGCAGAACAAGCCTTTAATAATTTGGATGTGTTCAAGCGAAATAACCGACCTTCAGTTAGAAAAGTTTCAACCTCGCAAGTTGTTAAAGGTATGGATTCTATGGAGTGTCAGGGGGAGAATATTAGCTGTCTGTAACTGTAACATTATTATTCATATTGTTTTGGTTTTGGTAAGGTAATATTTGTTTTTTGATTTATGCAGAAAAAGAAAGCCAAGTCGGCAATGGCAGTCGCTTTGGAAAATCAGGGGACAGTCATTGGAATTTAAATAAAGCTGTGCATCCTGTCAAAGAAAAGCCTCCTGATCCTGTCCTAGCTCCAGCGGCTGAGACTTCAAATGTTAAAGAAAACTCGTGGTAGGTCTGCAGTTTCAAAAATTATCTTGATTAGCCGCCATGATTCCTTTTCAAATTGGAACATTTTGTAGATATTGCTGAGCTTAGGTGTGCAATATGACAAAGTTCTGTTATTTGAAGGAAACTGCTTGTAGCAAGTATTTTTCCCAGTACCGGTTTCTGTTACCTCGTACCTCCTCTACTGCTGCAAGGGTAGTATTTTTGACTGATTTTCTTCATCCTGCTTATAATATTTTTTTGATCTTGTAGGTATGGAAGTTTAGATCGAAATCTAAAGAAGAAAAAGCGTGCTTTTCTTGATCGAAGTCGAAGGCATACAAAAACAGTCGGATCATTGGCTGGATTAGACACTGATAATATTGAAATGCTGCAACCTGACGAGCAATACACTTTTGGTCTTCCTCCCGTTGACAATAAGTTTGATGTTGAAACAGTGGTAATCCCTTCAGTAGCACCAGCGATTCCGCATAGAGCTACGACAAGTACTTCCTCCAACGTTGTAAATTTATCGCGTCCTCGACAGCCCGATCTGAGGAGCGTAAACTGGCAACTAACTGCTAACCATAGTTACACCAGAAGTCAACCCGTGCCTGTATTTCATGCTAGTTCTGTCGAAAGAGAAACTGCAACTTGGTTTGACTCTTGCGTCGATTCTGTAGACTCTTCTGTTTTAGGATCCTCTGAAGTACTTTTGCCAACTTTCACCAACGAAGGTAACTTGGTTTCTATTTAAATACACTACTCTGGCAACATTTTTAACCAGTGCAGTGCTAGTTAATCTTTACGCAGTAACTAATCGACAAAATCTTGTATGTATAGCAGTCGGTGCTACTGATGTTAATTTCAACCGTCTTGCCATTTCAAGTCCCACAGAAGCCAGCGAAAGGAGCAGCAGGAGTAAGCATTGGAAACATTTAAAATAAATAAATGATTATATTTTGGGCTCGCTTGTAGTTTCAAAATAAATCATTAATATAATGCCATTGTTTGATTTTAGGCAGTGAAAACGGGGACTCTAAGACGAGTTTTTTGAATGAATCTAGTAAGCCATTTGAAATGTCAGACTATTACAAATACTCTACAAAATACAGAAGCCAGAAAAGGGAAAAAGTTGCAGCCTCGAAGAAACCAGAAGGTAATAATGTGTTCAAATTTTTAGATACTATCATAATTTGAATAAGTTTACATGCGGTCGAAAGAATAATCCGGCTTTTATAATGATGTGTTTTCGATAATATGTATACAGCTCCGAAGATCCAGCGGGTAAATGGGACTACGAATTTACGACAGGATATTCCAGCACGACCTAGTGCGCCTGAGGTGACAGGATTACATCAGCCTCAGTTAGATGCAACTTCATGTAGCCCGCCCGATGAAATTGAGCCGGTGCCTAAACTACCTCCTAAACTAAGACCCATTTTGTAAGTATAAATATAAAGTATTAGTCTTATGAATTTTAGTATTACTCGCAATGTTGTGTTTGTTTTATAATGCAATCAATTCTTTCAGAAATGGAAGTTCTGTTATGAACAACTCAGCGATGACCATTTCCGAAAAGCATAGAGATAACACTGGTGATATCATGAATGGAAATTCCAGGAGTGTTAATCAAGAAGCTTGGGTACAAACTACTCCTACAATAGTGTAGAAGCGTAATGCAAGACAATCCTTTTTTACGTTGACAATCTTATTAAAAGACTTAGATACCTTTAAATAGCTCTTCAAATATTAGATATAGGTTTTTAGGTATATAATGTTCCCTATTTATACTCAAGTGATGGATTTCAATGCAAGTAATCTAAGTAGTGTACGGGAAAATGGTTATAAATCATGATGCAACTTAGTTGGGAAACAAATGTGTACATGTAATACTAAATACACATACTTAAAATGCTTTAGTCATTGTCAATCTGTGAAGGCTAACGAAAAATTCAGCCATATTATCGCAGCTTCTGCTTGACGTCTTCTCAAACCGATCGAATAAAATTTAGTACTACTTTTAAATACTGTGAGTATAACCTGTACTTCACACTTGTCATAAATTGGACGTGACGAAAAGTACGATAAGTTTATCCGTTTTGTATTTTCTAACCTCGTTGTTACGTTATTTTGTTAAGACTAATAATAAAGTCGTTAATAACCGCCGGAAACAGAACGAATTCGTTCGTCAAACTGACTTCATTTAATATCTATATCTATATATTATTCACCATTTGTGAAATCGTTGAAAACAATGAAAAAATGCATATACATAAATATATCAATTTCCCCCGATGCCAACACCAGTCCTTGAACCGTAGAACCCTATGAGCAATAAATCACGAAAACAAGTCAGCTTTGTGCAAGATTTCATTTAACAGCTAGCTAGTAGGTCCTTTATTTTCATCAGGTTTTGATCCAGTGTAAACGGATTTTTTCCACACTTTATCATTGAGGCCATTTCTATTTCGTGCAATTTCAATGGCCAAAAATTGAAGTCTTGGAACCAACGTTGTATTTTCTTCACTATAGTCGCTATCACTAAAATAAAATTAACAATAATTCAGCTTAATGTAGGTATGTATTTACAAGGGCTAATAAATAAATAATTACATTTAATTACTTTCAGCATTAAAGTCTATCCATCCAGTGCCAACACCCAGTACAATCGTAACATGTATGTCATTTCCAACAAATTCAACATCCTAACATTTAACACTTAACTAGCACTGTAATTACATACCTATTTAATCTCAGAAGGGTGCCGTAATTGTAATCAGGAATATCTCTATTCGCATCTAAGAATTCTCTCCATTTCTATAAAAAATAAATTGAACTGTAAATTAGCGACCCAATTTTATCCAAACACATCCCTACTGTCAGATAAAAATTGCTACCCACCTGCTTTGCAGCAGGTGATTTAAGAGATTCATCCGTTAAATGCTCTAACTGAAAATTAGGGAAAGCTTTTTCGAAAGCAGCATAAATTCGGTCGTCTTCAGCCGTCAGACGCAAGAGCTTGGGATCTACCGACGATATCAGCTGTATATACAAAATGAAATCAAATACATTTTTACACTCACAAACCCGCACACGCTGTTTAAATGCCATTATGTGTTCGTAATATAATATTAAATGAATTATAAGCTTTCCAGCTAAACAAAAAATACTGAAACAAAATTTCGATCATTTCCAAGCATCAAAATTTAGAAATCCTCACATTAAAGTGAACGTCCGCGTATTGACATGCTTGAACGACCCAAGCAGCTTCAACATTTGTCTAAAATAAAAAGATATTATTCTCACTAGCTAATACCAACAGACCAAAAGCCCAACATTCCATTTAACGTGAGTAATTTTTTAAAAGCAATTACGTCATTTTCATATTCAGTAGCCGGTCTTGAAAGAAGAGCGGCTCCCTCTGTAAGCCCACCAGCATCTACTCCCTTGATTCGCCACCATGAAACATAATATTATTAAACCATGAGATCACCTCATTTAAATTTATAGTGTTCAGATACAAAATTTTTGTTCATTATAACAAATAACCGGAAATCTTTACTCACCTGTGAAGTAATCATGGAAATGACCTATTTTATCACGGCCAACAATCCGCAAAGTAAAATGTGAACTACCTCACTTGCTCCAAAGGACAGTTACTGTAATACAAATATGAATTATTACTAATTCAGTTTTTGCAGGTTCACTTATTTAAAATTAACCTTTAAAGCAGGTCTGTAATAATCGCACTCTAAAAAAAATACAATCCTTCCGTACACCACGGAGAATTGGAACTCAGGAACGAACAAATTAATGTTTGAAAGATCAATTTTTTTTATATTTACTAAATCAAATGTGAAATATGAACAACATCTTCCAATTAGAAATACAGTACCGATAACTATTTACATACGTGATTACTTGTTTACTTCAGCGTGTGCGTATTTAGCCTTCACAAACTACAAAACACATGAGACTTCACACGTTCGTGTGGTCGAGCTTTTTATTTAAGTTTCCCCCGTCTTTGGATATAATGGCTACAGTGCGAGCCAAGTCCAGCCATCAGCAACATCATCTTTCAATGTTTTCCCGGTAGAGGGAAAACTCATTCCAAAACGAAAAGTGTGTGCCAGAGGAAGATGAAGCCAACAATTTGAACAACATTATTTTTTACCGTACTTATTACTTACTTAATACATAACATTTATGTAGTCTCGAATGAATGTAAAAAAACATACCGTATTTATTTGACCATTATTCCAGTATTTTCCTAATTTGAATTTTTGCCAATTACAAAACGCATCTCAGGTTTCAGGTAAAAAAAATGACCTGAGATTGTGAACTATTATTAAAATAGTTTGTTTTGTCTTTAAGTTTCTTATTTTATACCTTGGACCATAACTGCTAAAGGATTTCAATAAGTCTAGCTTTAACCCGTGAATAAGATAATAATAATAGTTTTTATTGTCCAAATTACAGTAAGCTGCCAGAAATGTTTTGACAAATAAAAGCATATTTATGTCCGAGCCAAAAAGCGTAAAATATGCACGCATAAAAATAGTATACTACGTACTTCCAAAGGGTGCTCATCAAAGTGTCACAATCGGACTTTTATGTGGTACATAGTAAGGTCATTCGGACCGGGGTACAAACATGGCGGTGGCCAATTTTTGTGGGTTCGCAGATTGCATGTATGCATGAACGCATTCCTCTGGAGAAGCAAATATTTTCAATTTTGTGACTGACAATTTAGATTTGGTCCACATTTTTTCCAATTTTATTCGTTCAACTTCAATTTCTTGAACTTTTTGGGTCTAAACTAAAGTCGACTACACTGTAAAAAATAAATCTGAGTGTTGGACGTGGGTCCCCGAAGAACAGGTTCACAATGGGAAGCCTGTAAAAATTTAATAGGGGCCCCTTTAAAATTAACAGGTGTTCCAGTTAAATAGATTTTTGAGGATCAATTCAACGGGAGAACCTGTTAAATTTTAACTTGTTTCTCTAAGTGAACCTTTACTTCGGGGACCCACGTCCAACATTCAGATTTATTTTTTACAGTGTAGTAATATGGTGTGTGTGGGGCGCAGTTTTCTAGCAATTGAAAGATTTTGCCACATGTTAATTCCCATATTTCAACCATAATTATGATGTAACCCGTTGATTTTTGGTCGTTGTAACTTTTGAAACCCTCAATTCATTGATCAGAATGATGCATAGCAAACATGCGACTTAAACTATTTTAGACAATTATGATGATCTAATGCGGGTCTAATTCGCAACTTACACAGGAACAGAGGAACCAGTGTGGCAGCAAAATGATTTTATTCATTTTACAGTCAAGTTTCGTGTGAACGCGTGAAAGCTATAAGTAGTTCAGCCCCGAAATTTTCTAGGTGTAGCTCTACCAAGGAATTGTATATATGTGGGCCTACTCTACGAAAGCATTAAGATGGGTAGCCATTTTGGGGAAAGGATCGGATTCGCCGACTCGCCGCACAATACATGGTCCTGTAATGGGGGGCACTCTTCAAATTTCACCTATTTGTATCTTCGATCGGCTCAGCGCACGTCAATGAAAAATGACAATCATGAAAGATATTCACTTCTATAAGTGACATCGCTCACTTTTTAATGTTTTCATACGATGTAGATGCAGTGAGTAGAACTTAGCACAAATCCCCATGCCAATTCTTGTATGTACCACAAAATTATCATTATGCAGCATCTTTCCTGCCTTAAATATTAAAAAATTGACCCATAAGAAATTTAAAAGCAAAAATTGAAATCTTTTAGAATGTACATAGTTCATTGAGATTAATACCACATAGCTTTACATAGTTTACAGTCTGAGGGTATGTGCCAGACAGTATGTAGGCACTGGAAATGGCCAATATTTGGTAGAAATTCTGGAGAAAGCATTTTGTAGCGTTGGCAATTTTTTTTTAATGTTTGGCTGTAATCCCTCTTACTAAGGGATTCCAAAGCACCTTATACGGGGGTCCAGTGTGATTACAGTTACAATAATAGTTAGAGCAACTTTTTACGCGTGGCCTGTTCCATAAAAATTATGGAACTTCTGGACCGTAAAAAACCAAATGTTTTTGGAAAAATTTTCCCTATAGGTTTTCAATTCAATTCATGACTTTATTAACGAGTTGTTTCCAATTCAGTGCATAAAATGACTGTTCTCCCACTGGTACCACATAAAGCTAAGAAATTAAATTTTCTACTATCTGCCACGCCACTAACTCACACTCAACCCACTAGACGTCTATCCAATATCCATTTAGTTATGTTTTCACGGAATTTGGCTAATGTAAGATTTTCGGAATTCTGTAATTCAACCGGTACACAATTCCAGACTTTAGCAGCTTGGAAAAATATTGACTTCCGAAATATAGTGGTACGATGCTTTGTTAAAAGTAATTTATTGGTTCTGGAGGAGGTTAGAAATTGAAAGTTACTATACATCTCAGAAATTCTATTGAAATTAACGGCCTTGTAAATAAAAATTTAATAAAAATACTCCAAACGTTCCTGTATGGAAAATATATTACAGAGCTCCCATAAATCTGGACAATGTATGCTTATTTTATAGCGAATAAGTTTATTGAATTTAGTGTAAAGATCGGATGGTAAAATGCGGCAAGCAAATGATTAATTTTTGTATACAATATTTTGGTATGGTATTTTAATAGACATCCCGACACCGGAAGGCAATAGTCAATATTTGAAAGGACAAAACAGTTCATTAATATTTTGAATGCATGATTGGTTAAATATCTTTTTATAAACATTATGCAAGAAGAGGATACTATTACTTTGTTACAAATATGTTTAAAATGTTGAAAAGACATGTATGAGTCAATTATTACACCTTGAATTGAATACATACATATTGAATTCTTTGACGTATTCAATTTCAAAAAGGAGGTATTTCTCCCGGTAATCTATCACGACTTTTATGAAAGATCATAAATTTTGTTTTTTCAAAATTGATACTAAGTTCCTTCGTATTACACCATTCGTTTAGGCTATTTAAAATTTTTGAGAGTTCTTCTATTATTTTATTGACACATGAATTCGAAACGTAAAAAACCAAATCGTCGGCAAATAATTTGTATATTGCATTTAAAAGAGACGTGCCGACATCATTGCAGTGGCAAATGGCAAAGAGGAGTGGAGATAAGATGCTGCCCTGCGGGCATCCACGATTGAGTTGGAAGTGCTTTGAAAAATAATTTCCCAATTTAATTTTAAAACTAAGATTTGTGAAATACGCACACAAGTATTTTAAAATAATGGGGTCAATGTTAATATTTCGGAGTTTACGTTCTAATAAACAAATGTTCGAATAAAGTCAAAAGCCTTCTTTAGATCTACAAAAACAGCTCCTACTTTGTTCCCTGGTTTATCAAGTTCGTTTAAAATACTATGGGAAAATAATGCAGTAGCCGTTGGGGATGACCTTCCATTTCTAAATCCATGCTAGTTTTCATTAAGAAGATTAATCGATTCTACAAAGCTTGTTAATTTGATGAATATTATTTGCTCTAATAATTTTTATAAAAGCGGTAATACTGATATTGGGCGATAATTTCCTGCGATATGCTTAGAGCCTTAACCTTTAAATATGGGAGTTATTGTTGCTATTTTAAAATTTCTGGGAAGCTTACTTTTGGATAGAAAACTGTCGAAAAGTATTTTAACTAGAGAGATTAGTTGTGTAAAAATTAGGCACAAGAATATATAAGGTATTTCATTGCCATATGTTATATTAGATTTAAAGATTTGAAAGCCACGGTTATTTCTTCATTAGTAATAAATTCAGGATCATAATTTTCTATTGGTATTTCTTTATTTAAATTTATTGTATTGTCAGAATCATTTTCTCCGTTAAATGCAAATTGATCAGCAAATAATTCTCATTTTTTATTCTCATCATTTTCACGGTTATCCTTATCGAGTAAAAAATCAATCGGTTTATGAGACTTATTATTTTTATTAGTTAATTCTTGGTACGTTTGCCATACATTATTAGAGTTATACTTGTTACTAAATTTATCAATATAATAATTCTTTTAACATTTAGAATTTCTTGATGTGTATAATTTTTATGCTTTCTATATGCATCTAGATCACTGGATAGTTTTGTAAGGTTACATATTTTTCTCAATTCATTTCGCTTTTGGATTAAATCAACGATCTCAGTGTTTATTGTTTATCCAAATATTAGATTGTCTTCATTGTGGTTTCATAAGTTCTAGAATTTTATGCGGGGTCGTATTAACCAAAATTTTGCATGTGAAATTTTCATCTATACCCGTTTTATAAATTTTGTACACCATATACACAGAAGTCACCTGTAAAAACTGGGGTTACTGTCTGTTATTAGCTCCTAATCTGCATTTCAGATGTCATATCATATTTCATAATTGCATTGGTTCTTGACCATTTTCTTGTGGTGGTAGTGTCAACAAAATTTACATATTTTGACCTGATTGAGGAGCTCAATCAAGCCTCAGAGGATTTCAGATGCAGCCTAGTCAGGCGCAAGAATTAGATGAAACTATAATTCAAATATATTTTAAAATTCTGTGTGGAAATTTTGAGGGTTGTTTATCTCAAAAATATTTTCAAGTTTTGAAATTCAAGGGAAGGTTTTTTGCTATAAATCATACAATAATTTTCTCCCCATCATTTTTTAAAATCGATTTTTGTAAAAAACCGCAAAAAGTAGACGAATTACAGTATGGTTTATGGTCCATGGGGCTGACATTTGGACCAATGAATTGAAAATTTTGGCCTATGTGGGGGTTATAATCTGATAAAAAATTTGTCATTACAGTTTCCTTTGCAATTTTAGGGGGGTCCACAATGCTCCCAAATTTGATGACCACCAAAGTTTCAAAATGGAAGAGTTTCCGCTTTTTCATCTTTCCACTCTCTTTCTCTCTCTAGAGAAAGAGAGTGGAAAGTATTTTTTCAGCTGTAATCAGTGAGAAAATTATGCCAGCTCTTCGTGGCTACACCTTTTTATTACCAAATTTGTACGCTAGAACTTTATCTAAAAGGCAAGGGTCCTCCTATTGTCTCGAGCGGAGTAATGACAATACTTTGAGAACTTTTGAATTATTTGGACTCATACCGCACCGCCATCGAGGTCCGTAAGAACATTTATGGATGACTATAGATCGTATGTTAATCATGTAAATTTTTCATTCAACACACAACAAGCACCCCAAAGTTATATCAAGGTGGAATATCACCACTTATTGCCAGCAAGCTGTAATGTAAAGCAACGTTTCTCCAGGAGTAATAGGAAAACGGTAAATCCTTGAATCCGGACAACCGCCTTGACCAATACAATAGTGCTTTATTCAACGGCCCAACACTTTACTTATTACTATTTATGTTCTATTCCCGACTTATGTAAAATATAACATTGTATGGGTGTACTACTTGATGGCACGAGACCAGATAAATTTTCCTAATGATAAGACTGTCTCCTCCATGATGTTCATCCTTGTAAGCATTTTTTGTACCCACCTACGGCCAACATCTGCTCCTTTCCTCACAAATCTAATTTGTAATTGTATCCAACCAAACACAATAGTTTGTAGTAGAGACGCTCTCTTGACTGACCGTGGACAATAAAAACAAAAGGTCTCGTGCTCTCCGCACGCTTCTACGATATACCTTTTACCTTTTCCTATTTGAATCCATATCAGCCCTCAATTTTACCAAAGCAGATGTTTTAAACAAGTTTGACTTTTCAACTACTTAATTTCTGAATTTGCTCATCAGTGTCCCAAGTTGCTGTCATTATTATTTATTACCGCTGCTGGCCTCTCTCTCAAAATTGTAATTAATCTATATTTCTTTACCAGGCGAGTTATTCATAAAAAGCCTATTATTATTCCAATGGCTGATGATAAAAAATATTGAATTTAGGTGCTAAACATAGCTTGTAAATTTCATTTCACAGGGTTTTTCCTTCTCTGCAACCATAATAAGTGAAAATATTGCGAGCAGGCACACCTTAAAATTACAGTTGTTGTGCGTCAAAAATTCCTTTTATAAGTACGTAATAATGCACATGTATATCCATACATATGTTAAATGTACATGCAAACGGGGTCATTGGTAATGGTTTGAAATCGAGGATGAATTTCGCAAAAATATTTTCGTCCATTACCAGGTCCATAATTTATTAAAAATAATGCCATTTGTATAAAATACCAGAAACTTTAGATATCGGTAAAGTGGAAATTCTGGTAATAAAAGCAACTAATGGCATTTCAAGAATTTTTGCGAGTCAAAAAAGTTGTACTTGACTTTCCCGTTTTATTATTTCAATATAACGCCATATTGAATGACCTAGAGATAAGGTTAGTTTATTTGCTTTGCTATCACCAAAACTTTCTCCGCTTTATCTTTATCACGGCTCGAGGAATTTTCTCAGTCACTCGATTGTGTCTACCATAATAAAAGCCTTCGATAACACTGCAGAAGCTTACGTTTAAAATGATAGCTTTCTGGACAAGTTTTTTTCCTATAAAAACCATGCTGTATACTTTTCTGTGAAATCCTTTTAAAAATCAATTAACTTACTTTCAGGAAGCATTACTCTTATGAAAGAACTCACTATACTCACTTGGAGCTTTAAATTCTCGCTCATTTACAAAGGAATTTTAATACCTAATTACCAGCACAAGCAAAAATATTTACCGGGTAATAATCAATAAAAGTGGCTAACCAACCTTGAAATTACGCAGAGACGTAATATGTTCAAGTATTTTAGAGTTTTCCCCCTTGAATAATATCTGTAAAAGTGAAACCTTTCCTAGGTTAATCCTTCCATTATGAGATTCTCATCTCCGCAAATCACCTTGATGGTTGTCACACCGACGGTTGCCCTCAAAATGAATTAGAGTTATGTGTAGTTCATGGCCTTTTTTTTGGCTTTTTTCAAATTATGTAATCTACATTTTGTGTGTAATAATGCCTGCTTATCTCTTCATAAAAATTCCAAATGTAAAGCAAGAACCGATGAGTGGATAAAGCCATGTATTAGACTTTTCAATAATAATTCCTTATTATCCTTTGAGATGAAAGACTCATAGAACTTCGTCTATATGAGGATGAAAACTCGTGAAAAACGGGAATCCTTCTAAACACTATGAATTGCCGGCGGTAATCTTTCAGGAAGGAAAGAACTTTCAACGGCCTAACTTACAGGTCTGAGTAATATGCAAATTTTTAATACAATTCACTTACTCCATCCAAGCTATTTTCACTCTAACGTTATTAATTCAACCTCGGAGTGGCTCAAGGCAAAAGGTATAAAGAAAAGTATCTGCACTGTATAATCATTGTTATAAAAAAAGTAGCAGTGGGATAGGGAGAAAGTTTCCCTCAAAACATTACGACCATGGAAAATGTTTTTTTAAGAATAAATCCCTTTATTATTAATTACGCATATAATAATGTATGTATAATGATTTTAGTATTAAATTATAAGTATTTTTCTACTTCGAGGGTGTAAAAATATTCAATTGGTCTAACAAATAACAACGCACTTCAATTGCAATCACAATGCCAATGCATTGGCTCCATACTTCTAGTAGATTCTTGGGGAAACCCCTGAGAGAAGTGTAAAGGAGAACAAAAGTCTTATAATTAAATAAAATGATCATTAATTAAGGTTGAATGGTACAGCTGGGCGGATTTTGAGCTGCTTTGAAGTTAAAATTGTCATGCTGTCAAGGCAATATTATATCCACATCCTTTATATACTTACTACAGGGACGATAGTGTGTATAGGACTAAAGTGAAAGGTACACAGCAATGAAATGTACTCTGATGAAAATTATTATGTACTTACAACAAATGCGGAACCGAGTAGGCCTATAAGTTTGATTTTGTCCTTTGTAATGCAACATGCAACATGGAATTCAATGCAATTTTCTGTCCAAAGGAGGGGCGGAAATTAAATTCCAGAGTGCAGGAAAATGTCTTTCGGCATTCAGAATTTCCTGAAGAGATAGAGAAATAAGGGAATCGATATGGGGTAGTTTTATATCCACAACGAGGTGTCCTATATAGCCTTGAGGTACAATACAAGATGGATATACATAGTAAGGGGATTGGTAAAGTTCTTGCATCCTCAATCCTCAGCATCCTCTCCTCATATTCGGATGTGCTGATTCCACCGTTCTATTGTCGTTGGCTCTTTTAGTAGTGTCGTAACAAAACATCGAGGCTGTAGTAAGTAGTCGCAGCCTTACACTTGTAATGTATTGGATGGAGTATAGCACATTTTATTGAAGCATGTGCATCCACACCTTGAGAGTCGATTTTGTTGCTACTCTTTTGCGAAGCACCAAAAGAGCAAGTAATTTTTACAAATGGACTTTAAAATGAACGTTTTCCCTGGACATGCTGTGGAGCTTGTGGATAACAAAGAAAGAATTATTACTGGTTTGAGAGCATTTATTCTTTTTCTCAACTCCTCTCTCTGACAGGAGCCAATGCAGTAGGTATGGCTTGGAAAGAGGAACTGATGAAAGTCTACCGGTTACCTCATTCACCGCACTTTGCCATGTCTGAAAGTCTGAATTATCCGCACTTTCCTTCCTTCGTTGGTTCATACCATGGGGCTATTCTCTGAATCACTCGACTTTCTTTGATGTTGCTGAAAGTAAATAGAATAAAGAACACTTATGAAGTGGAATCTAATTCACAGTCGGTATATGTAGTCCTTTAGCTCTTGTATCCCTTCATGTAAAAAGCTCCTTCAAGTAGATCATTTAGGAAGCGGTTTGTTGAATCAACTGCTTAAATCTCATTCTTTTTTTCCCTTATATCAAATATCTCGTAACTGAATTCCAGATTCATTTACAATATGAATGCGTCAAGTTCTATATGGGCACGCTGTCGAGTCTATTGAGTTAAATAGGTAGCTTTCAAGAAGTGCTTGTGTACAGGTTCTAAAATAAATTTGTCATTCATCTCATCAAAACTACATTCCCAATAGAACCAGCTGTGTCGTTACCAATAGTGATGAATCATGCAGGATATTGTTCCTGAGAGAATCCTCCCGCAAACTAAATTCCTCGCGTGAAATTCTAAAACTAGGGAACGGTGCAAATAACTTACGCCATCGCCTTCAAAGCTCTTGAGATAAGCCAAGTACTTTGTGGTCATTTGTATGGGTAACTGCTCTATATTTTCTAGAATCATCTAACTTTATTTAAAAGCAAAGTTTAAAGCTATACCGTAGACAATTCTGGATTTTATATCAAGTGTGGAATATTTTTTTGAAAATACAGTGAAATGGTAATGGAAACGGTAAAAAAATGAGGAGAAAGCGCTCATTTATACGTTTAAGGAAATTTGAGTGAAAGCGCAAATCTTCATATTAATACCGACGACAGGGCTACGGTTGGAACCATACCTTGGAGGAAAGTTTCAAAATTCAAATCACTTCATGATACAAAAGATCGATATTTTGAAAATCGGGACAATTTATTTCAAACTGAAAGTCTACAAAAATTACTGATTGTAATGACGAGTGATGAGTCAATATAACCCAATTTTAAAATTCAGCCGAAATTTTCATAGCATTAGCCGATGTGCCTAGAATTTTATCGGTACAAAGTCTTCTTGGCATGCTGACCAACGCAAGAGCAATTTGACGGGTGTAGTGTGAAGTGTGAACAACAATAATAGCATACATATACACGTGGTATAAAAGAGCGAGATGCTTCTCCATTTTGTTTAACCAACCAATCTTTTATAAATGGCAAAAATTGTGAGAATTTTGAAAATTAGAATCCTTCCAAGCTTATGAGAGGACTGGTGAAAGAAATTTTGACATGCGAATTTCTCACTCTGTATTCACAGCCTGCATCAGTGCAAATGGTTAAGACCTAAATCCATGGCGAGGGATTGTCACATTGAAGAAATGGTTGAAGGTATGTATTATCATGAATCTGCAATTTGTGTGCAATGATACCTCTCGCCTCCTTCTTTTTCTGCGATGTTAGCCATTTTTACGTAAAAATAAAGTCAGTTGGCGTGAAATGAAGCTGGATTATCTTCACTCACACATTTTTTCCCTCCTGCTTTGCAATAATAGTCTTCATGCTGTTATGAATAATAATAACATTACGTAATACACACGGAGGAAAAAATGTGAGAAGATTTACCTCTTACTTTACCATCCCGTTAGTTAAAAAAACTAATTCCCATAATTACGATACTTAAGCTATTTCAACCCTCCCAAGGATATGTACTAAGGGGTGGAATTAGTGAGAATTATTCCGCACATCCATGTGTGAACTTATTGGACTGCAGGGTTGTTAATGATAATATGTAATTATTTGGGTTATTTATCATGCTTGCATGCAGACTAATTTCATTTGTACCCCACAAGCCCACAATCCACCAGACTTGTGAGCACTTTCAAGCAATACATTTACAGAAAAAAAGATTTACCATTCCATAAATTCACTCCACTGCATTAGATCCATTTCATTCTTACGTTGTACATTGCCCACCAACCGAATGCTAGAAAAAATTTGGCAAGAACTGGACCTGGCGTAATACTTTTGCAGTTAGGTACAACAAAAACGAAGATATGTACATAAACACCATTAAGGATTATCCAGATAAACGAGTCTGGCTCTGGAGAGGTTAAGCTACAATCTTACCAGCCAATAGTATATACTACTGAATGAATGAACAAGTCTGATAAAATTTTCAATCCGGGGAATTGGGACAGTTAAGCTATTTTGAAATCCTTGCAGTTTCGTTTCAAATTACCACCCAATTTTGGGGTTAAAGTGTATTTGTACACAGAGAGGGAAGAAAAAACGTGAAACTTGAGTTCCTTGAACAAACCAGATTTACTTACAAACTCTCAATGTGCTGGAAGATTGGAATTTCTGAAGGAACGGATGCAATATGTGCCCCATACAATAATCCCTTCTATTCTTGAGGAGCAAAAGGGGAAAAAAGTAAACTGAGGCCTGGCATACAGATTACAGATGTGGGTCGGGTCGTCTTGAGGTGTATTGAAAACTGATCTGCTCTTGCTCATTTCTATATAAACACTTACATATCAGGAGATTTCTTGACTGAAAGGGAGTTTCAGCTGAGCCGGCTATGCATCTATAAGGAGTGGTAAAATAGAGTGATGAAGATGTATTCACTGGTGGTTGTTGTATACTCGGAAGATCGTACGAAGAAGGAATATTTTTCTGGAGTCAGCATTAGATTTCGGTTGAATGGTAACCATCTGCCTGGTAGTGAAGAATGAGGGCTGCCTGCGGTCAAGACAAGCTAGGCAATGGTCCTATAGCATAGGAAGGAGCACGCGATAATAAATAAATATGAGTACTCGAGTCGATCCGTTAATAGTGTTGAGGGTCGCGTGTACACCTGCTCACTTCACGCTTTTCATCTGCTGTGTGCTTGCACCGGTCCTATATTTATCCTTAAGGATCAGCAAACGTCTTTCTCTCCATCAGATTTGTTTTTGCTCTTTAGAGATGTATTTTCTTCACTTATTACTATTGGTCGCCACATCCATTCAATTCTTGTCTTGTCAGACGGCAGCTGCTCCGCAGCCTTTTTTCTCCAATTCGTGCCTTTCATTATCTCCACATTATTTGCTCCAGCAATGTATGAATGTCCTCATCTTAAATTTCTTCCGAAGTATCTATGCATATACGGTCGTCCTCCAACCATACGGACACTCTCCTTCATCAACACAAAACACCGACCCTCTCAACTCTTACCATCTTTCCTTTCCAGTCTGAATCCAACTTGTCAATTATTAACTTCAATTACCACTATGAGGTAATTTTTGGGCCCACCACATGTTTCCTTCGTCTCCGACATGTGCGCATTCCTTCCAACTCCAAAAGAAACACCGTCTTCATCTCGCACATCTGTAGCTCCTTCGGATCATCATTACTTTTCAAATGAATAGCCCTAAAAGTATTAGTACATTTAAACAAATGCTCATATCCTACCTGTCCCCCGGTAAATGTGAGCACGAGCCAGCCTCAAGCCTCTGGAAATTTTATTTGCATTCGCAAGGTGCAAGTTTGGGCCTTATGCGGAAATACATTGTCTGTCACGATAAACCTTCGGGGGCAACAGATGGTCAGTGCTGTATTTCCTGGAAATTTGCATAAAGACGACAGCCACCAGGTCGTTTAAACCTTCCAACTATTTACTGTTTTTTTAAATTAAAAGAAATGTCACCTCCGGCCTTTAAAAAATCTAATAGTTTATTTCTATACATATTGCTTACAATTTTATTACTACTTGAGTACATATTTGAATCTTTAAAAGTATAGCGCTAGCGCGGTATAGACATACAGGGTAGAATTTAAAATCAAGAGCATTTAATTGCACATTAGTAGGTTCGCATTCTAGCCAATGATTGTCATTGGGAGGAGCATAAATGTGAAATTAACTCAGAGTCGCAGAGATTTGAGAAGTCAACCACGTGAAAATAACCTTCCTCCGAGGATTTTAAATGCGGATGAAGAGAACAAACAGAATGAAGGGACTGATTACGAAAATGCATGACATTATGGAAATGGATGCATCCCCAAGAAATGAGCACGCGACATGGAACATAGAAACAACTGCCACGAAACATTCTTATGCTTTACCCTGACTGCATGTCTGGCACACGTAGAAGAGGTAGGGGTAGGAGATCTCTGAGAAGAAAGAGCGAGAGAGACAGAGATAAAAGATGCCATTGGGTTGTCAAAGTTACTTCAACCACCTAGCAAATGCCAGGAACTTGTGTGTAAATCCAACGACAGGACCATTACAGAACCTCTTAGTTTTGAGTACCTCCATAACAAAGGAGTAGTTGAAACCAGGTTTAGTTTACTTGATGTGGTGGGTTGGAACCGTAACAAGAGCAAAAGGAATGGATCATTTCAGTATACCTAGTGTTAGACTGTGAGTCGTAAGACGAACCAAAGGATCATGATGGACGTGACCCTGATGCTTTTGGGTACTTGTAAGAAAGCCGGCAAAAGTACAGCAGCAGATGTTCAACATACACCACCGCTCAACTTTTTCTTCGTACATAGAAATGGAAAAGGACCTGGACTTCACAAGGCGTTTTAAACGAAAGAGCCATCATCTCGATATATATAGTGGGAGAGCGGAGGAAAGAATTTACGACATAACAACATCCCAATCTTAACCTGAACCTCATACATTCACTCAGGCTGGCTACTTCTTGGCTGTAGCTCAAGGGTAGTACACATTTCTTATGTAATGTGGAAAACTCGTCCAGCTGTCACTAATCATTTCCTCTTGGTATTGCAATAATCCATTTACAGCCACTGAGCCACTGCTTGCCTATTCATACCAGACCAAGTGCTTAGCCTCAATCTACAAATTGCTGTACTTTTACTCCTTCTTCCTTGTATATAGATACAGTAAACTCCTTGTACTTTTATCCTCTCCATAGGTTTCTCTATTACTACACACTCAAGTGTCTGCCGTGCAGCAGGCGTTTGTGTTATTCAGCGTTGATGGTCATTGCATTGTAAACTTTATATCACTTCCCCGACAATCATTGAGCTTGACCTACGCATATATAATGTTTTTATGGACCTTGAAAGGTTTCCATTGTATCACTCTTAACATAAACCTATACAATCCATCCAATCTTCTCTAATTTAACATGGTCCTTGAAATCCCTTGTGCGTATAATGGTCGCATTAGAATTAGCAACGATTCATTTCCACTACCCGCTAAATTTTCTCGCGGTCACTTCTCAAAATGGATTTTTCCGTGGAAGAAGACAATAAATCATGGACTATGGTCGTAAGTTGTAAACCAAGGAATTTCTCATGCTTGGTCAATAACAATGGCGGACTTCATCATTTACTTCTTTTTGTATATTCTCTTTCCCGTTGAAAAAAATCCGCATACCTTTCTCACAAATGCTTCTCAGAATGTATGGATATAGAACAATTCAACCTCACAGGAGGCACCTTTGATGCAATTTATTTTCTCAAAAGAAGAGCTACTGGTGTATTTTTATATGAAGTATCGCATAGTAAGTACATACATAAGTATCATATATACACGCTCTACGTGCTATCTCTACGCGTCCAATGGAAATACTTGAAATACATTTGAATATTAGCTCTGCGATAGGGCTAATGAGGTGGGGATGTGAAGAGTAGGTTGCGAGCCCCAGTTCGTGATTAGAATTTTATTGGCTGCTTCCAAAAGGAGTCGAGTGTACGGAGTGAATGAAAATAATAAAAATTCATGTCATTGCAAAATTCTATACTTTATGGATGCAAGGAGAAGGAAGTTTACCTTGCCTTGGCGTATATATGGAAGGATGGAACCACGGAACAAATAATTCCTTTAGAGAATTGTGACTTCACCGGGATCACAGCTTCAATTCACTCCTTGCTCTGTAAAATGAATATAAAAATAAAGCGAGACGAACGGGTTTATATTTCAAGCTGACACTTGCAAGGCTCGTTCACAACTTTCATAGCATGGATTTTGATTTTATGATACCTTCGGCCGGCAACTTCTGTATGAAAGGAATAGTAAATGTGTTGGTTGGAACTGGAGAATTTTCCGAATTGTAAAACAAATTAAGCTAATGACGACAGCGACGACGACTCATATAACTTAATCCAAATCCATCAGCTTAGTCTACACTGTAGACTCTGGAGAGTTATACATTTAGATACAGTAAAAGCTTGACTACTGAAAAAACTCGGATATTCTGCCACTTCAGCTCAATTCAATACATTACGCTTTTGCATATTATTTCTGAATCAGTGCTGTAATAGGTTGGTTTCCATTAATAGCAAGGCGCTCAAGTGTTAGTTACAGAAAATTATTGATAATTTCGTAATAATGATAAAGCACTTTCATTTCAATGTTTCATTCCTCAACGCTCAACTGATGACTTATGGGCTACCAATGAGTAATGAGCCGGGTCTTCAACCTCGAGAAAAAGTTGGGATGATCTGATGAGTTAAGTACTTTTTTCCTCAGTAACATCAATGTAAATTTTTGTTCCTCTCATTCTGCACGAAAACTTCCAGTGGGGAAGGAAGGCAAAAGTACTTGAATACATGAATATACTATAATATGTGAATCCTCCAGATCTCGTAAGAGATAGCAAATCTTGTAAGGACTAGATTTTTTTAATGTAATCTCCCGAATATTTGAATTCCCGTTCTTTAAGCGTCTTTTAAAATATTTACTCTAGTTTTTTGAGAAAGTTAACTTGTTTCGCACTAATTTTAGTCCACTACCAATTAAATAATGAGAGCAGTCATGATTTTAAATTAATGTAGATTGATATATGCAAATTTGAAAATTCGGGGAGTAATTTATTTCGAAAAAATCCCTGGCTTTAGGATGATATTTATGACTGACTCCTCAAGTAGTGACTCTCCTTTAGGGCCCCCTCCAAAGTAATCTGTAACTATAGGTTTAGCGTGCGCACTTTAAACAATTAAGCCTCAAGTTTATTATCACCAGCTTTCCGCTCCTGTTCAACCCATGATTCTCTGTATTGATAACAGTTTAAAAGCTTCTAATTCTTACTGAATAAAGTTCATTTCATGGAATTCTCCTATGAAAAACTCAAGGCTTATGGAAATGGTTGGAAATCCCGACTGCTTGAATATGCTTCAATTTACATTAAAAATGGCAACCTTTTTTGGACTTGAGGCTCTTGTTATTGAAGTAGCACACGAATATGCACAAGTCAATGTGATGTTATTTAAGCACTCTAACGCTACAAAATGTTTGCTGGTCCTGCATAACGTATTTTCCCAACCTCTTGAGATATACTTACGTGTAGTAATAAAAGTTGAGGGAAAAAGTGTGGGAACGCATAATTATTTTCTTCTGATCCTTTACTTCACTAAGTTTTTGCTCCAAATAACCAGTAGTGTACTACTCACAATCAGAGCAGTCTTGCTTGCATGTGAGCAGACTCTTAGAGTAATAGAAGTTTTATATAAGTGAAATAATTTTATGCCTTAATTCTCCCAGAGCTTTAATGGGTATTTCAGCATCCACTGACTTTTTTCATACAACATATATAACTAACTATACAGCTTTATAGCAGGGGAATGTTTACATCAAATATTTTTCGACAATTTACTCTAACTGTAATGTAATGGACCTCACAGGGCTTTGATTTTTTTCTGATCCGCCCGACCTAACTTTTCACTCCCGTCCAATACTGCCTACTGTGCCTGTTCTCACACTAAAAAGGAAAAAAGCCTTTCGGAAGCCAGCAACTTGCATATAACTGTTTTAACTGTATATAGTACTACAACATGGATAAGTGCGTACAAATTGTCTCTAAAAAAATCTCTTACATTTATCGCAACAAACGCGCATCCACTACAGACCCGTTAATATATATATAATGCTTTATAGGAGTTTCACTTGATATGGAGAGAAGTACACAGCTGGTCAGAATGTCTTTTCTGTACTTAATAAAACTAGAGCGGTCCACGTTTGGAGCTTGTTGAAATAGTGCTCCTTGTTAGTCAAGTCACTGGATTTTACATTTCTCTGAACAAGTCCCACAGAAAAGTTGACAAAGGAAAAGAAAGAAAGAGAGAATAATGGAAGAAAGGAAGAAAATGTGGCTAAAAAGTAATGTTCCATCAAGTAACTTGCACCATAGAATGTCTTCCATGCCAATTGATATTTATTGGCTGAGAAGTTGATCTCATGAACTTGAGAAGCCTACAATACCAGAACACTATATATATCTAGGTTTTTACAACTTTATATATTTCCTCTCCTCTTCCCTTGACAAACCAAACATAATTCTCTTGTTCATTTGTCTCTGTAATGGAGCCTTTTGCTACATTTAACAGCATAGCCTATGTGAGGACAATTTGGGAAGATTAACAAGAGATCATAATTTTGTCTATACCTTTTCCCCTTCCACACTAATGGCATAACCATTCTGGAACTAATTCCAAATTACTCAATAACTCTTGTTCTTTTTAGTGTGAGCCTCTGGAATTTCCCTGGTAGTCATGTAAGAAACAGACTCGGAGACATAAAATTACAGGGCTTAAAAACATAAAGGGTCAGTAAGTTACTCTATAAATTATCCTCAACACAGAGAATCTGGTGAAGATCATTTTTGTTATTTTTTCTCCTGGTCATTCCTTTCTTAATGTGACTACGCGTGCAGCCACACATTCTTATAACTCGGTCCGGAAAGTCTCCGAAGAATGGTCTCACATGTTAATACCTCATTCATTCTTGAAAAAAGAAATCCTCCACGTATTAAAGGAGGGAGAATGAAGGTCTTTAAGCAATTTTCACTTGACAATACTCCTCAAGAAATGCGTGTTTCTCCAGAGCACAAAAACATTTTTTTCCACTGAATTAAATAAGCCGGCCCACACTCTACCCACATAGTATATGCACTCTTCTAAATACTGTCAATTCTATCAAATCTATGAAAATGCCTGGAAGTGGAAGGTATGAGGAGAGAAGCAAAAAACCAGTTGTTAGAATTAGTCTATACCTTCGCTAAGCTACAAGATGGGCCCGATGTAGAAATAGTAAGAAGGGCAGGAAAAAAAGAATTTCCGCACACAAAAGCCTCTCCACAAAAGATGCTCAAAAAGGTTACCTATTCTAAAGAATTCCTCTTACAAATGTGTAACTTGGAATAATACAATTCCAATAGTTATTATCCAATCCAGACAACTGAATTTTCAGTCATAATCAATACACGAGAAAAAAAATATAATCCCGCAAAAGAATCCATGTAGGGGTCAGCATATAATCTCAATACAGGGAGAATTCCTTTGAAGGATCCCAAGTTATTACGACTCCCTCCACAAGAAAAACCCTCCTTGATCAGATTTCCCTGGATAGGCATAGACTCACACGTTTGTACATACTTGAATAAAATCCATGGGCTAAACACATCCCTTCCATGAAACATTATATATATATCAATCGATCAATCATTCTCTCTCAATTTAATGCATACTTCCTAACATCCTAACACTAGGGAATATCCGAAAACCCCAGTTTACCCTCTCTACATAAGGTCAATTTTCCCCAAGCCCTTCAAGTTTTCCGAGGTGTTCCACAAAAGCCATAATAACTTGAAGTACTCAATATAATATACAGTCCTCATCTAGTGCAATGTCTCTGAGCTTTGCTAAATGTAAATATAGCAATAATAATATCACTAATACTCAAAATATTACCACAAAATATTGGTCAAAATTTTACCTTATACACACACCCCTTCCCTAATTGAGCATTATTAAATCATAAATCTACAGGATAAATCTATGTACTTCCGCTTTAACCATGGGGACACTTTCCTGGATCCTTTTTCTCATGGGTTTCTCCATACTTTACATACATATGTAAATACAATCATGCCAGGAATAACCTTTTTAACTTGTACGATTTCTCATGTCCATATCTTCACTTAAGTACATACAAACAACATGTACACAAATCCTAACAAATAGATTGTTCAACGCATTTACGGACAAACATCCTCCAAATAAATAGTAAATCGACAGAGAAAAAGAAACCCCATGCTGGACACCCATATATACGTGTAGATATAGGAAGAGAAAACATATTTGTTTGAAAACACACAGTGTGTGTACTGTAGTCATAGTAAAAAGTGAAATACAAAATACAAACTTTAGAGGGAAAGAATATATTACGCATTGGTATGTACAAGTACTTAGGCTATGAAATTGTATAACATGATAAGCATTAGATATCCTTCCTCCTCTCACAACAACCTTACCGACTGGTTCAACTTTTACACAAGCTACTAAATACGACTCGAACGCTCATTCAGGGGGTCCGAGAACTTCATATATACATTGGACCTATATAGAGAAAAAGAAAGAGAGAAGGTTGAGCTGAAAGAATGAAAGTAAACATGCAGACCTGACGAGGGAACAAAGTAACGGCAAAAAGGGAGAGAGAGTGAGTGAGTAGAAGGGAGAGAGAGAAGGCCAAGACCATCTAGAAGCTCCAGTGTATTGCATTTGTATGCTCAAGCGTAGCATTGAGAGAGAAGGATCCTCGAGTTTTGTTACCGTACTTACAAATACTGATCTTCAGTCTTGAGCAGTTGCTGGGAGCAGAAGGTAGTTAGTTTACCTTTCCTCTTATTTTGTATTAGCAACACGTTCTTACAACAAGAATATAAGTCACTCTCCATACATTATATTCTGTACAAGGAAAAATTCACGTAGGAACCTTTACCTAGAGGCCGAGTATAAATTAGTGAAAGTGAAAGGGAAGTAATACCCGGGTTTTATAACAAATTCACCGCTCCTCTTTACTAATTTACCAAGTAGGGAATGTCTGTATAGAGAGCAATTAAATTCTTGGAACAAGTACCATTAAGAAATAACATTAATTTCCTCGATTGCGGGGGATATTGTGACAGAAAAGTGAGAATAAATATCAATCGAACGTGTGAACTTGTTATTAGTGTTGTCGGAGACTCGAGACCTCCAGTTGAGTTGATCGCTCGTTTGTACTTCAACTCACACAGTTTTTTTCTCTGTCTCTCTCTCATGTTTTGTCAACGAACCAAAAATACAAACTCCCTTTCAACTGGCAAAGTACAGACTTGTAGCGCTTTGTGAACTCAATGTGTAGAATGACATAAACCGTACAGGCAACCTAACTAATTTCACCAAGCCTATTAATATTGAATGGAGATGCTTTCCTCGTCTGTCGAACATTGTTCGTCTTGACTGACTGCAGATTTGAAAGTGTTTTTTATATTTTCCTCGGTGTTGGCTTTTTTTTTGTTACCATTCCTCCTCCCTTTTGAAAGCGGTAAGGAATAGAAGACGAAGAAAAAAACTTTGTTTTTGTGTAAATGCTGAGGGATTTTTTGTCGGAGGAAGAATTTTCAAACTCCATCACTTTGCTGGGTTATATTTCAAGAGAAAAATAGCAGGTAAGGGAAAAGGTTCTTAATGGAGATTAAGTTGGAAAAATTAGTTGTTGCATGGCATTTGGTTGCTCGAGTGGTACGCCTTCTACTGCTCAATTGAATTATTACTATATGTATCCTTGTGAATAGTGTATTCGTCCCTTTGAACTTGTCTTGATGACAGGCTTGGTCTTGTCTAATTTAATTCTTTTCATTCATTCATACTCATATGTATTTACATACACGAGGACTTTTGTTCCTCTCTGTCTCTCTCCCTCGTAGAAACTTCCGTCTCCGGAACAAGTTTGGACGTGAGATGGGAAAGTTAAAGTGTTAAATGAGCCTTTCTTTCGTCTCCACAACAAATATGAATAAGTTTTGAGTAAATTTTTCAAAGTTGTTTGTTTGTAGGTTTTTTTTTGAGGGTGGAACCCTTTCCATATTTTAGTGTCTATCTAGTCGTAACTTTCCTCTTGGAGAAATTACATTTGCTCAACTTACAGTTGATGTATAAAAAGTGACAAGAAGCGACGGAGGATAGGTTGAGAATAGGAGTGTAATTTTCTAATAATAATTTTTTTACACAGACATTTCCAAATCGATTGCTCTGTTTCCGTGAGTTACAATTTTCTCAGGCTTATTTTGCAGGAGTTGAAGGATACAATATCTTTTGTTTTATCAAATACAAGTAGAGAATACATAGTCTCTAGTCAAATCATATCTGATGATGGAGGTAGAAGAGCAGAAAAAAATAAAGCCGTCGTATCTAGGAAAAAAATGGTTTTTTTTTTCAGCGTCGTATTCCTGGAAATTGCATGGCCTGACCTGGTCAGATACGCAAACATAGAGAGGCATTGGAGACAGTGGAAAAATCGGATATTGTATTTCTTGTTTTTTTTATACTTGTTTGTTTTTTTCGTTGGGACGGAGGGAGTGGGGATGTACGTAGTAGTGTAGTAATTGGGATTCTATGGGAGCATGTTAGGTGCCAAACACAAAGGTTTTCTTATAAGAATTTCCTTCCACGCACTAGCGATTCGTTCCTTATGAGCCTATTCTCTGATACACGAGAACCTTCAATTTACACTAGATTTTCACCGGAAACCTGCGTAGCATTTTTCATCTGGATATTTGCTTCTCTTGTGATTTATTTATAGAGGACTACTACATGGAAATCATGAATGGTGCTTCGTCTTGTTGAATGTGTGGAACTGCACATATGCTCTCAGTTCCTTTCTAAGTACGGGGTTACAGTGTCTATTGGTGCATTAATATTATTTGATTTTTGAAAGGACTTTAATACCGGATGACATAACAAGAGAAAATATTTGATGAAGGAAAAAAAGCGAGGTTCTTTGAATTGAAAAAAAGCATCCTTGCTCCATGTACCTTTTTGCACTGAAAGCCTTTTGAAGTTGTAACTTCTCAATTTCCGGTTGTATATATTTATTATATTCATGCTAACTGCAAGGGCTAAAAGTACACTTGTCATAATCGTGTGATTCTATATAAGATGTTCTATTTTGAGGACTCATTCTTTTGGGTCCCTATAGAGTAGCATGCATAAAGCTGGATTTGTTATTCTATGGGCATATATAGTAAGTAGACTGTGGAGTTGAAGGTTTGGCATGATTGCTGTGGTGGATGGGTGGGAGGAAGATCTCTAGGAATGTCAAGTTTCCCGAATAGTTGTAGACCTGTGAGATGGAAAGTGGTTTGGTATCGTTGAATGAAGCTATTCAAATGATTTGTGATGTATGGTCATGGTACATTCAAGAGCTGACGTATGTTTAGCCCAGGAGGAAGAGTCACATATGAAATTGAATTTATTTCCTTGATGGGATTCCTCTGTCTGTATAGGCTTGAATAGGTTTCGATTTGAAGGAATTCTTGCGTAGGGATGGAGGACTGCAGAGGTATATTGTATAGTCGAGTAGGAGAAGGAAGTAAGGTACATGTGAACATAAACGTCCATGGTATAAAGCCTAGTGCAGGGTAATGAGATAATACGGAAGCATTAATTTGACTTGTGGAATCGTTTCCATAATTAATTATTTACACGCTATACGAGATGAATCAGTCCCAACATGTGAATAATGAATTGGCCATGTTCTTGCTCCACACGCTTCTGCTCCCCAAAGCACTTACACTTACAAGTCCTTGGTCAATCTGTCCTTCTTGGATGGTTAGTCGGGGCGAGAGAGAGAGAGAGAGAGAGAGAAAGAGCGTGTTTACGTTCTGTACTTCTCATCTTATCGGGCGGAGAAGAACGATATCAAGAGGTGATATGCCACACATATTACCTTCATGTACTTTACTGTAAACCGCTCTTTTAGAGAAATGGTATTTCCTTGGAGAAGTCACCGAGTCACCGTGATCTTCTCCATGCTGGAGTAGGTAGCATGCTGTTTGTTTTTACCCTGTTTAGAGGCCCGCCGACTAAATGCCTTACATCATGGGCCGTCTTATATGCGAGGTTTATCTGAGAATTCCATTAGACTGATGAGCTTTTCCCTTTAGCTTTAACTCCGAGCCTGGCATTTAGCTTAATAATTATGAACCGCCATCGTCACTTTGGCGTTCCCCTTTATAGTGGTATGTATTTGGTATAGAATGTATAGATATATATAAATATATATCCGTGGATAATCTACAGATATCAGAATGTACATAGCTCCTTTTCCAGGTTAATATATAGTTAATCGGTGATCATGGATTACTGAGCGAAATGACACTACTACTCGCGGATGTGAAGGAACTCCCCAATAATTGTTGCATCGATAGAGTGTCAAGTGTTGTTAACATTTAATTATGTTGATATAACTGGAAATGATAGTTAGTAAATGTCTTAAAACAAGTCATCCTCGCATGGTTTATTGGGGGTATGTTCTATGTTGTTTAGTCTACAAGAGAAATGACTACCCTCACGCTCAAAAATCATGTTCTAGTCTGTGTACTCACTCCGGGGTTCTCACTCTTATTACGGTTATTATTCTTAATGTTGGGTCATAAACGTACGGGAAGTAGACTGCCGGAGTTGTCAAAACAGTCGTTTGTGTGGAATTTGAAAAGCACATGGTGTGTAAAGAAAGATTGCCTACGGGTTTTTCTCCTCTTCTCGTGAAACATTAGCTTTAGATCTAATATGGAGTTTTATTATAGTTTCATCATGGGAGTAAATATAAAACATTAAGTATGTAAAGAGCCTTATTGCTATTAAAATGCTTATTCTTGGCTTGTTGGTAGAAAGAGAATTCTCTAAGCCTTTACTTCTCCACCATGAAATGATATTATGTTGCTTAAAATATTCTTGCGGTTACTCCGTGTAGTAATTTGATTTCCTTGGGAACCTCAGGTAAAATAAGGCCTTATGGTAGGAACTGTACGAAGCTCTGTGCGTATGTATGCTTATATAGGACCAAAAGAGGACTAAAGAGACGGAAACGGAAATGCTTGGATAGTTTTTCTTCTCCGAACATTCCTATATGATAGCGTTGAGAGGATGAGGCCCAGATACTCATACACTGTTGGGTAACCTTCAATGAAATAATAACCCATTTTTAAGGCTCTTGTTCACTTGAAAGCCTCTATACTACGTGAGCAGAGCGTAGTAGTGGATTTAAGCTCTGAGATAAAGATCCTGCCCACCGTGAAAAAAAAAGGTTTTAAAAATCCTCAATGTATTAGCTTCCATTTGTATGTACATGATTAGGGATTTTTACGGAGTTTTGGTCTCATTATTGAAGCATCTGCTGTTGCTAACCCAAAGTTGATTCTACCTTGTAAAACATGAGGGAAATTATTCAGCATCTGCCGCTCTCCTTGTCTGACCTAACGTGAGTTCATCAGATTAGGCATGGCACAGGCTGCCACCACATCAACTTCGTCTCAGTATAATGGAATTCGCGACTGAGCCTATAGGGAAGGTCCTGGAGGCATGGGTAATGTACATACATAATAATGTAATTAATTGGCTTCAAAGCTTTTGTTTTTCTATCTGTGAGGATCCAAAGGAATTGTTTAATTTTCAGCCCCATCCTGCTAATTACTACCAATGACTTTTACAACAACCCTTCATGTATAATTTACTGCACGGAAAGGAAATAAATCCGTTCTTTCATTCTCGTCCACACACTCTACATACGTGTCTCTCAACCAATTACATAATACATGGTACATGGAATTTCTAATGAATATATTGATGGATTTACAAGATCTATACGAGAACTTGTTAAAAGAGCGAATTGGAGAAGGCTTGTGTAAACTGAAAATAAATGTGTATTTTTTAACCCCTTGCCAATAGTTTTATTGTTTGGTTGAAAGTGATGGGAGAAGAGGAAGGAAAACATCATCACTGCCAGATTCCTTTTTTCTCCATGAATTATTCACAAATCATGTAGGAATTATTATTCTTCTAGATTCTATATAGCAGAGGAATTTAGTGAAGTGGAAAGTGCGAAGGAGAAATTACCAGAGGATTGATGAGTCTACTATTTTTGATGTTTCAAACCTCTCATCATAGTAAGTTTGTTGAAGACGAAGAAGAACACATAAATATCATGTGTAAAAAACTACACACACGTTGTTCTTGTACCAAAGGAATGGCCCTTGTTCTCTTTAACTTGGCTTGTATACACAACAACAGGAGGGAACAATTTACTCTAGTAATGGCATTTCTATAGGTCTTTATGTATACAAGTGAGTGCAAACAGTTCGGTCATGTGTGGACTTTTCATTCTTCCTTATCCTCGCCTATAGTGGTTTTCTATCTATTATTACTCACACATGTTTTTCTCAGGTCTTGTAGTATATTGAATGAAATGGCAAATATCAAGAAACTTCTCCAATATTATTTCCTAGGATATTGCTATATAAGTATTGTCCTAATGTATAGTCCCATACACCTACAAGCAATACACTCAATTCATACAAGAGCACCTCCCGAAAGAATTTTTCACCATTCATATTCAGCATGGCGGGTACTCCGCACATATTTGGAAAAGTTCTAAGAAAAATATGGATGATGAACATAGAAATAATAAAAGCACACTCTGGTATTGGACGTTTCGACAGTGAAACACATAGCAAAATCCGTTTAGTTTGCTATGGATACATATATAGTACTTTTTGTATTTACGGAAGTATATTTTTTGCCCATAGGAGTAAGGAGAAACGCGCTTGTTTTTATTCAGCGTCTGTAGGCCGCTCTGAGAGCAGTGCTCTCCGCTCCTTTTTTTCAGACTTCGGGAAATATTAAATTCTATATTTATGCGTGATACGCAGGATAAATGATGAGTTGCCAGACGTTTCCCATGAGTTATCGTCATTCCTTGTGGTCAGTTTTATAGGTTTGGCGAGGCTTGTAGAATTTTGCCAAGGATAGTAAAAAGGAAACTTATTGTGAGAGCAGAAAACGAGCTATGCCACCACAAGCATCATAATAGTTGAATTACCTCAATGTGTGGGAGTATTTATGTTTGCTTCAGTGGAGTAAGTACCTGTATAGAAGTTGTGCATTTAGAGAAAGTTCTATCTACCTGGGCATGTGTACTGGTGCGTAGATCACCATACACATGCATTGTGCGTGGGTGCGTAGATCATAAAATAAAATTATATTAGACGACTGTAATCAATTATGTGGAAAACTGTTACAATACCACTAATGTTGTAGTTGTTGCATTCTTTCTTCTTACGTCCACCAAAAATAATACTTTGTTTTGAGACATGTAACCCAGCTTTATATGCCTCATACAATAATATTGGGATAAATGTACTTCTACCATTTTTTAATAATTGGAATACGTGGTTAAGTAATGAATCAAATCAATTTATTGCCGAGCTTTCGGTTACAA
>JAQFXU010001195.1:0-32650 GCA_034693705.1 Spatulosminthurus flaviceps
TACATGGGTGTGTACAGGAAAAACCCAATTGCCCAAAAACCCAGGATTTTTGCTGCCCAATAAAACCCCAAAAACCCACAAAAACCCAAAAACCCCGGGCAATTGGGTTTTTGCCGTTGCCAACACTGATTTTTCCTAAACATTACATTTCTTTAGATTTCTCCAGATATTTTGAAAAAAAATTTATATTTAGCTGTAGTATACGTTTGGCTTGAGTAATAACTTGTACAAAGGGAATTTGGATATCTTTTATAAATAATATTTCTATTTTTTTATCACCAAGGAATTTCTTAATAAAAAGCGTTAGTGACTTTTTTGTGAAGAAATGGAATTCCATGTGTTGAGCTACTATTAGCATATGAGTCTCCTGCATACAATAATACTAATATTTACATACATTACATTTTCACGTGATAGTTTTTACATGGAATGGTGAAGAAGAGTATTTTTTTATATGAGGACTAAATCTTAAGGTACATTTTAGTATTGGAATGTTCTCTGGTGATTTTAAAAGATCCATTGACTTAGTCCGCTACGCAAGGCTTGACTCCATTTACTCTCCAGACTTTGATAGATTTTTAAACTGGAACGGAAGATGTGTGCGTATGTGGTGGGATGGTCATGGGTGTAAATCTCTCTCAAAGTAATAGTGTTGATGAAATTATTGAGCCTAAGAAAGTGGATTGGTGAGTGGATATCCTGTGTGCTATAGAAGTGAGGCCCGGAGGCGTGATAAAACTTGGATACACATAGGACTCAGAGTTTAGTGACAGGAAGAGAAAGTCGAGGGAGACAACGACAAAAGAGAAAACCACTGCCACTCGACAGCACTGACGATTCCTTCACCAACGCACAGTCCCTTGAGACTTGAATCTTTTTAAACTTGTTCTTTTAGCTTCCCTACGATTCCTTGAAGATTGAAACAGAGCAAGTTTTCAACTCTGACTCTTCCTGTTTGCCTTTCACTCTTCCTTCCCTCATTGCTCTCTCTCTCTCTCCTGTCAATAACTTCCATTCTATTTGATACTGTAAATACCCAACGTAGAGATATTTACAGGCTATATTTTATATCAATATAGAGCTGTAAATCCAATGTAAAAGTACTCCATTGGTTGATAATACTTGTTAGATGTGTGGAAAAAAAAGTATCTTTACTTGACTCCCTGGTGAAGTTGTTACAAGAGCCCCATGGCAGCCAAATCACTTTTCTCTCTCTCATTCAAGTAAATTCCAGCCAACAACAACATCTCACATGAGGAGAAAACTTGCTTTGAACGATGCTCCCTTTCTCTCTCTCTCTCTCTCTCTCTCTCCTTATGTATTTCAATTGTCTCGACTACCATGGGCTTAGATACTTGAAGCCTGGCTTTTTTTAACATTGACAGGAGGGCACTGGAACTTCTTTCAACTTAATAAGACCTCATCAATCATTCATCGTAGTCTTCTAACCCTTGATTCCCAACACCTTACCTTTCTATAGAGTAATCCAGCTACTACTACTACTACTACTACTACTACGTTTGTGAGGAAAAATCCAAAGGCTTTTTCATCAAATATCAAGACTACAAAAAAACGTAGCTGAACAAAGCCAAGATAAAGAACTAAAGTGAAACTTTCAACTGTCAAATGTCAAGAACATGGAGTTTTGACACTCATCAACCCACAACTTCCGCTTTACAATCATATACTACTATTTTTTTTGACATGTACCTTCTTGACAATGCACCAAATGGAACGGTAAGTATCAATAAGAGAAAGTACGTTGAATTTTTTAAAGGGGTTTTTAATAATTTGCTAGCTTTCATTTTTCTGTGATACTTCCCTTGGAAAATCCATCCCATCCTTGGGTTTTCCCCATTTAATTGAGAGGAAATTCTATACATGTACTTGGAACGAGGAGGTGACAAATAAAAATAAAAGCTTTTATTGTGATGCTTGGAGGTATATCTCTATATTTGTCGGAGCTCTGTTATTGTGACTCTTACGTTATATAGGAAAGAAAATAATTCCGTGAATAGAAGTTGTAAATTATACATAAAAATAGTAAGTTTTTTTTTACTTTCCCCATTGCTTTCCCTTTACCTTTTCATTTGCTTTCTTTTCGATTTCCCCTCAGATCTTTCCTTTTTTGCTTTCTATTTTGATTTCCCTTTAGAATTTTTCCTTACCTTTTTTCTTTTGTCCTTCGCCTCTTTTCCTCCTCATACTTTTCCTTTCTAAGTAGTAATCTTGATCCATTCCTCCCTTTCTTTTTGTAAATCTACTTTCCTGGATTTTCTTTCTTTCCAAGAGAATTCCAAGAGAAAGAAGGTTTGGAAGGGATTTTTTTGGGGGGAAAAATTATTATTATTTTGATTTGATCCTGTTTCCAAAGTAATTTTTTATAGAAATAATAAAAGTTTAGAGTTGTTGAAAAATGTCAAGGACATTGGGAATGTTTTATGAAGGACATACATATTTTTGTGTGGTTTTTAGTGAAAGGGAGAAAACCCATAAATAAATAACAAGTTGGATCGAATCCATTGAATTGACTTGATGTCATTGGGAGCTTGGGGTTTCCTTAAGAGTAGCAAAGATCTTAAGGATCAAGATAAATGGAGGTTTATGTAAAATAAAAGAGGCTTGTGCAGTGAGAGAGAGAGAGAGAGAGAGAGAGAGAGAGAGAGAGAGCGAGAGCGAGAAAGGAAAGAGTGAGAGGAAAAGAAATTGAGAGGGAATGGAGTGAAATATGGAGGAGGAAGGAGTGGAAGGAGAAGAAACAAGTGAGAGATGGACCACCATGAAAATAATTACCTGATGGGATTTCCTTGCAAAAAGAAAATACCTGCATGTGTGAGTAAACCACTAACAAACAAGTTCTAACGAGTCCTCAACTGACTTCCCATCTATGTGCATAGCAAAAAACCAAAAGTTCTACATTTCCAATCTTACCATACCACTCCAGCCGCTCCAGTCTTATACTCTTCAAGTGGGAAAATTCTCCAAAGCTTTCTCCATACACGTACGTGTTCTCCTTTAGAGTTCTCTCCTTTTAGAGAGGATACATTTTTTTCCCTTTCCTCATATTTTCCCCTTTTTCCCATACCCACGCTCTCTATATAAGCCCATGCTTCATATTCTATGGTATGTAGGAAAATAATATCCGTGAGGAGTGCATCAGTGCATGTGTTTCTTTAATTTCCTCTAGTGGCTACAAATACTGAGGGCTATCAATCATCAGAACGACAGACACTAGACTTGGCCGTTGTAGACATGGATTCCCTTCTCATGTCACGAGACATCTCATTTTCCAATGTAATAAATAAGTGACTTCCCACTCTCCCACATAACCTTCTCTCACATATCCTCCCAGAATTCATTCCCTACAGCTCTCTTGTAAATTTCTTTCCATCTAAATCATAAAAATATTCCAAGACTAATTCTTGAGGTTTCTTCCTTTAGCTAGAGAAACTATATAGCAAGTACATATATAGCAAGTCCAGAAAGAAATATGTATATGGGGAGGCCAATGCGGAGAAAGTACCACTCAGAATGCCAATAAAATTGACAGATCCTTCCTCTGCAGCATTAACATGTGTTACTCTTGAATCACCTCTCTTGAAGCTCCCCAAAAACATTGCTTTCACTGCTCTACTTTCACTTTCCTAACTTTCACTTGCACCCACTACTATGCACTCTTGAATTTATTCAGAATGGGATGCTAACCCATAGGAGTTTTTATATAATGGACATTTTTGGAGTGAATAATATACTAGAGAGGGAATGTTTCTTTAAACGATTTGCTTCATTTAAGGAAAATAAATAATGGGAGAGCTCATAGTGGAAGGAGTACACATACAAATGTTGGTATATTATACGTGGACAAACCCGAACATTTCTACTGTAGCTTCCTTGGAACAGGAGAATGAGGAGAGTGAGAGGAGAGAGCAAGAGGATTGGAGATAGAATGAAAGGAGAGAGAAATAAGGATAGAAGGAAGCTAGATGGAAAGTAGGTAAAGGAAAGAAAGCGAGTCCCAAAAGGGTTTTCGCATCAAGGGGTCACTTGCCTACATCTGACCTTTCTTTTGTCCGCTTCTATAGAAACAAAAATGAGAAAAGGAAGTGAATAATAGGACTAAAGTCATGGAGAACCCAGCGCTCAGCTACTTTTCTTCCTACTTTTTCTCTCTCTCTCTCTCTTTCTCTTTCTCTGTCACTCTACCTTACCTCCTCGACTTACTCGAGTCGGAATCCATAAGTGCACCTCCAAGAATGAGCTTATTACAGCTAACTCACTCAATAGTGAACAAAGGATTTCACCTAGAAATTCCAGCAAATAAAAAAAATATTGAGTTTCTCCTCTAGTAGTACTTTTTTCCAAACCTTTGATGTCCACCAGAGTTTCCTCCGTTTGTAATGGAACTTTACAAAGGAATTTTATAAATTTTCTAACCTGTCCTACCCCACTCAACCAATTGCTCCTGGATCTATCATATTGCTACTTTCTCCCGGGTAATTTCTCAATTTTCTTCTTTTCCCCTACACTCGAGTCACTCCTACGTTACCTCTTTCTCTCTTTATATAGCTCTCAAAAGATCAAGAAAATATTGGATATCAAATTTTCTGAACGCCAATTTTCTCCCAATTGTTTTCATCCTCTCTGCACCTCATCCTCTGCACCAATAGCAAAAGTTGAAGAAATATGTACGCTACTTGCTATACGTATATGCTATTATTCCTCATGCATATACATTCTTTATGAAAATTTTTCTCAGACCTAGAAAATAAGTTATTTCAGTGTACTCTACTCTCGTTAGCTTTGTTGGTTAAGGGAAAGTAAGAGAAAGTCTGGTAGTAGAGAGAGAGAGAGAGAGAGAGAAAGAATACATAGGAAAGAAAGACTAACCACCCAGTTCTTTCATCTAGATACTTGGGACTTGGAATGTCCCAAGTGTCATAAAGTTGAATGTGGATAGACGGAAGAGCCAGACTCCTCATCATCAACTGTTCACATTATTATACAATAATGCATACAAAGGGAAAACAGGCAGGGCTGGAAGGCTGTTAAAAACACTTTTAATTAACTACAGCTCCAGTCTTTCTCTCTCTCTCTCTCTCGAAGCTAGGAGAAAGTCCCATCTTAAAATGTACAAGCTAATATTGACACAGTTCAACTCAAATTTCTCTTCCAGATGAAATAAATACGCACTTCCATTTCCACGTAGGCAGAGAGAGAGAGAGAGAGAGCGTAGGGAGAGAGTAGAAAAGTAGAAGGAAGCACATAAGTTTACTCTCACTCTCTCCTATGGTTGACTGATCTCAAGAGTATGAGTAAAGGGAAATAGGACTGTGTACTTGAGACCATAGGAGGAAGTTAGGCCATGCGGAGAATCATATAAAAAGTTACCTTATATCCTGTCTATGTACTTCCTGTGGGTGAGTGAGTGAGTGAGAGAGTGTATATGTTTCTCCTCCTCAAAATTACAGTCTGTTTGTGGATGCATGTTGGTGTGCGTAATGTGACGGAAAAACTTTCTAATACACACTTTCAATGTAAATGCTATAACGCATAGTTTTTATGTGGAGTCCGACCGCTAGCAGATTAATATTGTGCGGAGGTTTTGTCTTCTTCACTCCTCAATTTCTGCTCTCCTTTTGCTCCCGGGAAAAATAATATTAAATAACAATTAGGTTCACAGATCTAACCATGGAGAGGTTGAAGAGGATGCATGTCCGAATATTTCTCTCTCTCTCTCTCTCGCTATATTTCGCTCCTTTCCCCTTCTTTACATGGTCAAAGGAAGACAGCGAGAGAGAGAGAGAGATAGGAAGGGAGGTGAAGAGGAAAAAAGAGAAAGTTTTTACAAAGGAAATCCTTCGTTTTCCCAAGTACCGTATTCACACATATTCCACTAGAGATTCCCGGTTGATAATGATACACAAGCAGGTTGTTCAAGTGGGCAGAAAATAAAGGAATTTAAGTTTGGTGTTGCGCTCTATGTATTTTCCGTGTGTCGGAGCTGGGGAAAAAGTAGCCTTTACCTATCCAATTGACTGCATTATAAAGTGAAAGTCAGAATTCCCAAGGTACTTTTACTCGTTTTATTTTTCCCCTCTTCTTATTTTCCTCTCCTCATTTTCTATTTTTCACATCCAGACTCGAACCAACCCTTGTACGGAAAAGTCTGTACTTAAAGGAGGTTGAAATAAATTTTTATCTCCTTTCTCTTACTACTTCTACTACGACTACTTTCCCTCTCAGTGCTAACTCACTCTCCTTTACCCCCTTGACGTCACATTTGCTTTCATGTAATGACTAAAGAGTATTTTCGCCTGAGGAAACATTCAATGATTTTAACATTGAGCTTGTATAGGAATAATATAGAGAAACTTTTCACTAAAGTTAACCTTCATTTTAAGGTCTACGCATAGAATTGTAGTTATAAGAGCAAGGGTTTCTTCTAAAAAGAAAGTACTATTCCTCCCTCTGGGTGACATTTTCTAGAGTTGCTTTCACTCTGAACCTTAATTGCTTTTATCAAGTAAAAAAAATCAATTTCCTGGATTCCAAATTTTTCAATTCCTTGTTCAATTTCTCGTTTTGTCGGGAGACCTACAGGGAATAGTAGGGATTGCCATTTATGTCTCGGCCATCCTCATAGAAGTCAGAATAGAGAGTAAAGTGAGGATTTTATGATCCGACAAGTCACACACGTTGATTTTCAAAAGTGTCGTGAAACTGTCCAATTCGTGTCATTTTTTGACAGGGATAAACTTGAGTTACTGTGAAGTTTTTCTCGAGTAAATAGTAAAAGGCTGGGTTTTGATTTTTTAATGGATATTACCTTTGGAGGAGGAAAGGTCTGGACAGGGTGAAAGTTTAATAAGGAAAAGAGAGAGAGAGATAGAGACAGAGTGAGGGAGAGGTGGAATTTTTCTTTGTAAAAAACATTGGAAGTCAAGTAGTAAATTTTTAATAATTAGACATCATTTCACTTGGTAGAGAGAAAGTAGGAGAAAGTGATAGATTGACATTTCTTACAAGCACTGAGTTTCTATAAGGAAGCCGTGGTAGAAAATGTTACCTCTCCGAAGCACTGCCATTATTTTCTCCAGCACACTAAACCTTATGTGCATTCCCCTACCCATAAAAGCGCCTATCCTAATACATGAGGTAACTCAATTCCTCTGTCACTGAAGAAGAACAAGATCCACTCTCAACATGGGCTAGTTACTTGAGGAGAGAATGCACTATTTCCCTGTCAACATAACTTCCAAGCGAACCTTTTCAATGGAAATGTATTCTTTCCTTCCCCGTTCCTTTTTGAAGCTCTTGAAAAGGCTTATTTTTCAAGATTTCTTGCAACTTTTCTCATTTCTTTAAAAATTACATCTCAAACTCAAGTTTCTAAACAAGGGCAATAATAATATCCGCTGAGAGAGAAATTTTTCCCGGGAAAATCTCTGAAAGTTGACTATTTTGTTGGAACCCAAAGGTTTTTACCCAATCATTTCAATACATGCTAATTTTTAAAGGTGAAAGTACTTTCATCCATTTCCATTCTCTTTTTTCATCCCCTTAATTTCTCCTTCAGATTTAATTCCACTTCAGTTTATCCATGAGATTTAGTAATTCCCCGTACTCTCTAATTTCATAGACATTTTCCTTGAAGGAAGGAAGAAGGAGAAAGGAGGGTGGAATAACTTTCCAAGCAATGGGTATTTCACCCAACTCAGAGAAAGCACTGTGTGGAATATATATATAAGCATTTTTGTAAATGGAAATACATATTTAATAGGGGAATTAGAGCAAAATTTATGCATACAGTTTTGAGGAAGAGCATGATCATCATGATAGACTGGATATTTTAAGAAGAATTTCTCCTTGGTGTATGTGTGTGTGTGTGTGTGTGTGTGTGTGTGTGTGAGTGGTGAAACTACACGAGTAATGAGCTCGTCCTTAGGATTATACAAATTCTTAGATATGTACAGCCACATGAATGCTAAAGGCTGGGACGAGACAGCATTATGACATTACGGGAAAAAGATCCACATCCCGCAGCACATTTGACATGTTTGACTAGGCAGATTAGCATTTTCCTATATCTATCTCTATTTGCCGGGGAAAGTTGTCCTTACAGATATTAGCTATGCATAGCCAGGAACACATTTTAGTCCCATTAAATTCTGGAGAAGTAGCTCTATATTTTTCCTTATGAAAAGAAACAACAAAGTTTGAATGTAAAATATGAAAATCACCATGTCTGACTACATGACATGAGTATGTAGATAAGCTCTTTTCCCTACAAATATTGATACTTTCATAAATTTCTGTGGAGGAACATGCATGATAACTCCTCTAAAACTGTATACTATACAGGGAATGTCAAAAGCAGGGATAGAAACTGAGCTAATAGTCAATGTGTTTATGCATGTGTGCAACCACAGCTCCTGCCGCAATGCTCAACTGACAAATGGAGTGAATTTACTCGTACAAGAGCGCATCTCAATTTTTCCCATCAGATTTAGTTCAAACTTGATGCACATTTGCATGCAATGAGTCGCTTTATTGGATTTCTACAATATTCTTGGATACTCCTACTCTTTGACTACCTTCGGATCCTTTCTTCCACGACATTTCCAGTGCAGCGTGAAAAATGTATATTAATGTGAAAGGTGTCTATATGTATGGAAATCACATATAAATTGCACTCTCTCTACCCTCTCAGCATTTTTATATTATTAACTTTATTCAAAATTGAACAAAATGCTCAAAATCCGAGCTTTTAGAATGCAATCATCACCATATTTCGCTATTTCATGAGACACATATTTCTAGAGCCTCACATTCAATTCCCTTGGATTACAAACTTTTCTCACTATACGAAGATAAAGTAAAATTTCCATTTAAAATTGCATATAATAATCTCACTCACATTGATTGTGACTCATCTGGATGAGTGAGAGAATTTTCTATATGAATTTTTTCAAGCAAGGGCGGGCTTGATTAAATTACAATATAAGTTACTATTGACAGGAAGAGATACAAATCTGTTAAGTTGTTGTCCCCTTTGAATTTAGGAGTGGAGCTGCGTACATACTTTCTTTGAGTAGGTGTCTTTACATGGGGGAGAGGCTGGATAAGATAAATGGGACATTAGTGCGAGGAAAGAGACGGGTCTGGCGGACTATTTGGTGACTTAAAATGTTAGACGGAGAGCTGTTGGGAAATTAGTGGGAGATTGACGCGTTTTTCCTCAAAACGCGTTTCTCACTCTCAGTCAGTCACTCAGCCCCGAGCTCGTACCTCTCCAGTGTTGAACATAGCGGAAAGTGGAATGGTGAATGGGAAAGCTTTTAGTCAATCAGCAGCTCGTAACGAGACATCTCAACTTACTTTCCCCATAACTATGGGGCTACGATCTTGTGTCGACATGGCAATCCTACTACAGTCCACTGTAAAGAGCGTGGTGGATGCATACGACAAAAAAAATCCCAAATGAAGCTCTCAATTCCGAATGGAATAATGGAGAGGGAATGCAAAAAAAAAATAGGGATGTGTCATGGAACGGAGAAAAAAGGAACACATTGGCAAAACTAAAGACCAATTGGTAGTTAGGAACAGGTAAATTCCGTAGTGCTCCTGACATATGAAACTCCATCTCACTGATGGGTGAAAGTGACAATCGAAAATTGTTATTGATTCATCATTTTTCCTTATCCGTATGACGGCGTCGTTGAATTTCCTTTTTCCTCTCTCACTTCATCCAACCTCGAACATGCATGGAATGCACAAGAGTACTCGAAATATATACAGAATAAGCTTACTTTCACTCAAGAGCGTCTGAAATATCAGGTGAAACTGAGAGTTAACGTCCTATATTGAAATAGTCAAAGCTATAAGGAGGGTTATAAAGTTGTAGGTGAGAGAGCTTCTACTTGAAAGTACAAAGGGTGAAAGTTATGGCAATTGGGAGTTAGAGTGAAGAAATCTATAAGGGTGAAAGTTATAGGTGAAAGTTTTCCTATACACTCCACCTCATCCTATACTCTCTCGTGCGTATGGTCAAATTTAGATACAGTGTAGGGTCGATAGGAAAAAGACAAATGACTCGAACCGTTGAAATAGTTTGACAACTTAACCTGTGGAGAAAGTACTAAAAGCACTAAAGATGAGCTTACACTCTGACACTCGGCAAACTTCTCACTTGACCAATCCACCACATCCTTGCTACGCAGTTATACTTATACAAGTGAAGGTACCCGTTCGTGGAACGGGAACCGTTCCTTATCTCTTGTTTTTGAGAAATGTTTTCAAGCAACCCCTTTAATTTATGTCAAATAGATTAATTTACTAATTTGACCTCATTGAATTTCAATCATTACGGCAAATGGCTCACAGTAATTTTAGGCTCATTTTTGCTTATTATTAGTTACAAAGGCGGTGGGAATACATAAAAACTTTAATTTTATCTTGTATGCAAAGCCACATGTATAGTTCCGGGAGGTATTGTTGAAATGTCTCCAAAAGGGCTATCCACTTATACCATACTCGTAATTATTCGTTGTGAAGCCTCAGATAGGTTCAGTATTTAACGAAGAACTCGAGGTTTTCTGCTAAATGATCGATTCAAAATTCTAAGATATTTCCGAATAAATTTCCAGGTAAAGTATGCTTTACAGTTGCTTTAACTTATTATGTCGGAAGTTTGAAATTCGTGGAATTTTGCTGGATTTTTTGCAAAACTACACTGAAGAATAAGGAGCATTGCCCTGAAATTTTAAATTTCAAATATGGAGTTGGTTTAAATGAATCTGATAAAATCATAGTGTTAACTTAGCCATGTGCGAAAGAAAAGAATTTATATTTCTTTAAATTTCGCATTCAATCCAGTGATATAAGCATCTGCTAAACGTATTCACTCAGATGGAGTGATTTTGGAGATGGGACATCATCACAGAAAAAGTGTGACTGGCATAGAAAAAACGCTTTAGAAGATTATTATTATTATGAAAAAAAAATGTACTGATTATTATTATCATACTTTTTTACCAGGGTAAAAAATTGTGCGGTTAGCGATCCCATCCGCGTGTACGGATGGTTGTAAAGTTTTTTGCAAATATCAATAGAGATATGTTCCAAACACTCTCTAGTTGAAGTGTTCTGTGTACATGGGACACCCTCACAGAAAAAGTGTGACTATCATCAAAAAAAGGCTTAAGGAGATTATTATTATTATGATGATCCAAAAAAACTTTCTTTTCGAAAATAGCTTGGTAAATGCCAAGGAAGCAGAAAACAAAATGAGAGCCTAAATAACGTTTTTATTCTTTCCACCATCCCTAAATACATTATACCCAGAAAAATAATTCCGCTCCAAAGACAAAAAAAAGAGCTCACATTCAAAGAGAGCAAAAGAGAAAAATAGTGTCAGAACAACTTTTGAAATTTGTCCTCCTCAGTTGAGCAAAACTCTACGAGATGTTTTTCCAGTTCACAATATCATATGTATCTCAATGTTAAAATACTCATCTGGAGACAGCAGTAAATAACGGAATTTTAAACTCTTACACTTATCTTCTACGCCTTTACTCCTTTCCCAACACATCCTCCCATGGAATTCCTCTATGTCCCAAAGCAAACTAAATGTAACCTGGAGCGTGACATTAGCAAATTTCTCTCTCCTACTAGAAATTTATTCGTACTATTCAGGCTCAACCCTTTTCACTCAACACATCCTCCTTAACCTTATAAAAAAACATCCTGTGGGGGTCCAATCTCTAAATTAACTTTTTACCCCTTTTTCATGCATCAGCGGTTTATTAACATGTGATCTAGAATTACAATTATTAGACTCCCCCCTAACCCATGAGAAAAAAAGGTTTCACGTCTCAATTTCCCATTTAGAATTGTAAATATTTAGAGGCTTTCCCTCAACTTCCTAAAAAAATCAAATTGACTTAAGCTAAATGGAAATTAAAATTACAACAAGAAATTTGAGTGGAGGAGTGGCGGAAAATATTTGATGGGAGTATAGTAACTGGAAGTAGGTTTGGAAGCTTTTAAATAGGCAACATAATGAAACTACCCAAACCTGAAAGAAGAAAATCTTATTTAATTTCCTGGGAAATATCAAGTGCTTCGAGCAAGTTATAGGCTGTGGAGAGCTTTCCAAACTGATTCCATTCTACATAAATGACTAAACTGACAGAGTAAAAAGTGACTACCTGGAGTCAAAATATAGACTTGTTAGAGAGAAAAGGGACCTGTCAACTTGAATCTGTAGGATTTTCTGTAGTTGGAAATAAGAAGGGAGAAAGCTGAGAAAAGTAATTTTCCCTGATAAAGGTCTCTCCATGGCCGATTGTATTGTAGTAGAAAGTGACTTGAGTCAATATAATCCCTATTTCAAGTATCATAACTATCGGAATATTATTGCTGTTTTAGGTTTCTAATAGTACTAGTTTTGTAGCATTAGAACTGTTTCCAATAAAAGGGAATAAAATTGGTTATGTCCCTTCCCCAGAAATTCCCTTGAAACTTTCTCTTTCTCTCTATCTCTTAACGGGTTCAACTACATAAAAGGAAGAGCTGAAGGGGAAAGAGAGTGAGCACGGGGAAACTTTGATCTGATAAAGAAATCAATCTAAGACTGTCTACAATTTTCCATGAGTATGTACATGAGAAGGTTGGGAAGGCTTAAGAGAAATCCCCTTTGTCATTCTCCAGATTTCCTTGTCTCCCTCAGAGCTCTCTTTCTCTCTTTCTCTCCTCTCCTCTCCTATACCTTTCTATTGGTATCTTGGGCTCTCCCCATGAGAAAGGGAAATGATAATATAGAGAGACCACTGGAGGGAGGTGGGAAATTTAAGGAGATTTTGTTTGATGAAACTATATCGAAGTGATATAAAATAGTTAAAGCTAAGTAGGACAAAGCTAGAAGAGAGAGAGAGAGAGAGAAAAAGAAAGCAACAAACACTTTTTCTTTTCTCTATTAAAAACTAAGAGAAAGAGCTCAAGTAGCAATTAAAAGGAGGAGAAAGTATAAGAAGGTCAAGGGTTTAATTTCCAAGAAAAAGAAATCAAGGGAACATCTGGCACGGTGATGGAATGAGAGGAGGAAGGATGAGAGAAAAAGAAGAAGAAGGGGACAGGCAAAGGAGAGAAAGTTAAATGGCATGGTGAAAGCAGCATGGAATAGTGAAAAGAAAGAAAGAAAAGAAAAGGGTGTACAAAAAAAAGAAGGGAGATATAGGAGTTAGAGGCTTGAGAGAGAGAGAGAGAGAGAGAGAGAGAGAGAGAGAGAGAGAGAGAGAGAGAGAGGGTCGGAGGAGGTGAACGCGACTTGTTGGAATCTATGATTGAATGAGGAGAGGACGGTGAAAGCTAAGCGAACTTCTTACTTCTAACCTACAGTCCCATTACTTATTTTATTTTTCTTTCATTCATTCACTTGACTGGTTCTTCTTGTTCCGCAATCCTATCCGCCGGCTTTAAGCCTCTCTACCTTTACACATTATTTCTCTCTTTTCATATCTTCTTCTTCCCATTTGGACTAAATCTTACATATGTATACCTATACATAGGTTAGTAGAGCCAAGCATTACTCAAGTCAAATAAATGGGTAGGAAATGCCTTTATTCCTGGATAATACACGTTTTTTTTCTAATGTCCCTACAAACGAGCCGACTCCATTATAAAAAATATAGATGAAATGTACACATACACATATATACAATACAAAATAATATCACCATAGCGAGGGCAGAGCCTCGAATTAATTATATATCTGTCCTTTTATCCCAAGAAAAAAATAAGCTACGGTCCAGTTACCATACTTTTGCGTGACAGGAGATCCTCACGGATTCTCACCAATTCATAGAGAAAATACTTTAATAGATTTAAAAAAAAAAGGATTTTTTCTCATATAGATATATCATTGAACCACAAAAAATTACAAGGAATGAAACTAATCTTGTAGTAGTTCGTACAGGTGTGAAAGTGTAGTTTTAATTTTTTGTCACATTTTCCTTTCTTTAGAGAATAATAATAAATGATAAAAGTAGAGAAAAAAATCCTTTTTTAACTTTTTCTCCTTCTAAACCTTCCTTCAACCTCAGCTTAATATCTCCACATCCGTTTCCAGAGAACCTGGATAAATGGAGAAGAATAACTCAAAATCTCGGCCTTCACCGGGGAAAGTGGCTTTATATACTTTTACATTTACTCCTCCAAGAAGCATGGATATATATATATATATATAGATAGTTAAAAATAAAGATTTAAGAAAGCAAGAGGAGAAATTCCAGAGGAAAACTGGGTGTGAAATAGTTTGGTGAAAAGCTATGGAAGCATGAAATATAGCTTTTCCTTCCTTCCTTCCTCGCATCAAGAAGAAGGTGTTTTTCATATGGGAAATTTTAGCCCACCAAAGGCCGGATCTCCTATATAGCCTTCTTCTAATGCTTAGAAAACCTTTAGAAAGTACTTTCTCCTGGATCTTTGAAAAAGACAAACGATATGGAATAATCATCTTCTTATACAAATATTATCTAGAATTTGATACTCTTGCTAAGTAAGTAAAGAGTTTCAGCCTATGATACTCCATCCAAATCATGGAGAGAAAGATACAGAGAGAGAGAGAATTTGCTCCGTTGATTTCCTTTTCGGAAAATATCTAGACCTGAATTGTAACTCAGCTCTCTCTCTCTCTCTCCTTGGAAATGCTATTGAGTAAATGCAAGAGTTGAACTCAAGTCTCTAGAGACAAAAAGGACGAGAGGGGAAACTATGCACATCTTGAGAAACTATGTTTTCATCCCAACAATATATTTTCCTCGAGCGAGAACCTAGACGGGGAGAAAACGAAATACTAGCGAGAGAGAGAGAGAGAGAGCAAGAAAGAGAAAGCTTTCTAAGGTAAAAAAAACCTTCTAACTTTAGGAATCAAGTAAATGGAATCCAGGTGGGACTTGCCTCTTACTCCCTCCTATATTTATATGCACTTGTAACCGGAGAAAGTAAGTGAATGTATGTACGGCCCATAGAATTTCTCCCAGCACTATTTATACTATGCACGGAGACATATACCATACAATTATAAATGATAGAATGTGATTTTTGAGAGATTTTTTCAGATGAAATCCTCTCCCTCTACAGTATTTTCAACGACATGAAAAAAATTAGGTGGAGTAGTTTTCTCTCTCCAAACATTATTGTCAAAATCCATTGGAAATATCATTTCCTATAGAAAATCCATGGAGAGAAAGTCTCTCATATAATATGTAGATATATTAGTGTCATTTATATTACGTACTCAAAATATGCAAACGTGTGGGTGAAAGTAAAGTTAAATCCTGGGATGATTAGCATTAGTTTCATATATGAATAAACTTTTTGTGCTGATGCTAAAAATAGAGTTGGTAGAGAAAAAATCGGGAGTTTTTTTTTATATGAGGGTAAAATGAATGTTAGGAGAGAAAAAACTCTCGTATAGCTCAAAAGAGAAAAAAAGAAGACAGGGAAGTAATTTGACAGACAGAGTTGAAGTGGATAGAGATAGTGATGGTGGTGGTGGGAGAGAAGAAAGAAAATGGGAAAACTTACCATGCAATCGTTGGTTGGTAGTAGGTGAACTACCTGAACTTAGCCGATTAGTGGTTTCTGAGATTGGTATTGATCTCGAAGCTTTCTCCTTGGAACATATGTAGTGTATATACGAAGGTATGAGGAACTCTCTGTAATTTTTTATTTGATTTTATTTTATATATCTATATATATATATATATTTTTTTTTATCTTTGACTTTTGCTAGGTGCTGTCTGATTGAACTTCTCACTGGTAATTGTAGCTCTTGAGGTTGTACTCCCGCAGTTTTTCTCTCCTCTCCCCTTTACTTTCTCTGAGATTACAATAATAAGCAACTGTCTCTAGTTTGGGAGGTTGAGGGGTTCCTTGAGTCCTGTCGACAATTACTACTACAAGCACTACTAAGGTTGGGACTGGTGGTGATGTTGTTGTTGCTGTTGTTGTTGTTGTTGTTGTTGTAGTTGATGATGTGAGTATCTCAGCTATTTGCTCACCCAATTGTCTACTTCTAGTCTGGGTCTTATTTCCTTCTGTCTCTGGGTGTGTGGAGGGAGTCAAGTGTTTCTCTGCCCTGTTGAGTCTCTCGTGCTTCTCATGGGTAATAGAAGAAGTTGTGACTCTCGCCCACAGTCTTTCACAGCAACCCGTCGGCATATCACAGTCTGTAAAAATCCCATAGACTACACTTGTTGGTAATGTAACAAAATGTTAGGGCTTGTATTTTTGTAGCTTTTTTTTCTTTCTATTCTTGATGACGTTCACTTTTGTTGTTCCTAGAGAGTTTACAGGGTTTACTTTTGTCCAAGTTGTTGGATTTTTTTTTCGTGATTTTTGACTTTCTCTTTCTCTCTCTCTATCTCTCTCTCTCTCTCTCTAAGCCGTCTTCCTCTCTCCTTGGATTGTCTCTACTCTCTGGACTTACTTCTCCTCTGCTCTTGTCTCTCTCCCTCACAACTTTCTATATGCCTATATGGTTTCTATATGCTATAACTATATGTGTGTATATTTGAACTTTCTCTCCTGAATATTTTGACTACCTCCTCTTGGGCTTGGCTTATTTCCTAATCCATGGAATTCTTATCCCCCTTTGCCACCTGTCCTTTCATCTTCCTTCCTTCCTTCCTTTATCTCTTAATTTTCCAGCTGATTATTGTATTTGCTCTTATCCGTTATAACTTGTCTTAATAAATTCTGTCCTACTCTAGTTACTCTATAAATCACCAATACTAGGCTCTCGCTTCATTTCCCTCACTAAAGTTCCATCTCTGAGTATTTTTTACAGTGTGAGTGGGAAAGTGGAGAAATTTTAACTGTGAAAGTTTTTTGGGGAATTTTCTATATAGCTTTTCTTAGTACAATTTTTGGGTGATATTTTTCAGGGTAGTTTAAATTTTTCTCGGAAGGTACTGGTGTTGAAATGGTGATAATAATAATAATAATAATAAGTTGATATGAAATAACATGATATAATATATTTGTATCTATATATATATATATATAATTTTATTAATAATAATTAATATTACTGTATATATATATACATATAATTTTATAGAGAGACGAGGCTGGTATGTACAGCGTGAAAACTTAAAGACTTGCGAATTATTCTGACTTTACGCTCTATGACATATGTTCCAATTTTTGAGCATTCTCCCGACCTCTGTTCCCTTTAGCTTTCGCTTGTGAATTGGTAATAATAGATATATTTGTATGTATGTGTTTTTGTGCTGAAGAATAATGTGCTAAAATGAGTGAATATGTATGTGTGTGTGTGTGTGGAAACGTGTAAACTGTAAATAATTTTCAGGCTTTCTTCCTTGTAAAGATTCTTTCCTGTAAACAAGTGGTATGTTTGAGAATTTGGAGGAGAAGGAGGAAAAATTCTATTTGTTTTTACGATAGACTCCGTATAAGTATAGAATATATAAGTAGGTAGTTTTTATATAGATATTAGCTAACAAGAGTTGAAGAGTGAGAGTATGAATGGAGTTGCTAGTGCTTGTTCCACTACAGTCCAGATGAGACTGAGGAATACAAGCGGCTTTTACCGCTTTATAACACTGCAGGAATCCTTGGTTTTTGCGCAGGGTCTCACTTCTCTCCTCAAGTTACGGTTGCCTCTTAGGGAGGCCTCGAGTCTAAAAGGAAATCGTATGTATACCCAGGGAAAAAGTTGGAGGATAGAAAAAAAAACATGGGGAAAAAAATACTAAAGGAGAAAAGAGAGGAAAGGTAGGGAAAGTGTAATAAAAGCTTGAGCACAAACTTACAAACTACAACTCTCTCTCTCTCTCTCCTTTTCCTCCCAACTACAACAACTCACTATCTCCCAGAACCATACGCATTTTCACACATCTAATTAATAGATACAACTCTCGTGAATGTACGAGGCGGAGGAAATTCTTGTTTGGAATTTTATTTTTTATTTTTGACACATGTGGTTCTACTACACTACACTTTCACTTTTATTATAAAAATTAAAGGAGACGAATCACGAGGATAATATTAGAAAATTTGATTAGGTCAGGCTAAAATAAGAGGCGGTTGTGCTTGGCCAGGTTGGCACAAGTCATTAAAAATGTAGAAATAACTTTGTTAATGAATCCTAAGATGTTAGTTTTCCTACACTCATTCCCTCCTGCCCATCTCCTGCATAAGGAGGATTACTACCTCCTGACGCAGTATGAATATATATATATATATGTATAGATATAGCTATACTGAGATGCTACGACTACAGAAACTTGCTTGTTTCCGGTGAGGATAATACAAGAGAGATTTACGTCCCAACTTTTTGTTTTCATGGTAAATGAGTATGCTTCCTTATATCTTGTTGTTCCTGAGCCATGGAGAGAGTGAGAGAGAGAATAGGAAGGAAGTAGCAACAGATATTTACTTGGAAGAAGAATAGGTACAAGGCTATTTCCCTACAAATTCCTACTATATACGATACTGTACATGATGAAGAAACAAAAAAAAATGCTTCAAAAGACTTTTCCAGACAAACGTGCACACCCTGCGGAAACCAAGTATAAATGCATCATTAGTGTAGGCTTTAGAGGTTGTAGCTATATGGAGGGCGATTAACATTTTTTGCATTAAAAAAAATATGTAGTAGCATGTTGCGTCAGAAAGTGGTCTACCTGGAATTGCGCAATGCATTACTACTTGGGTATAGATGATGGAATGGAGAAAGTCTTGTAACTTCTGGTGAAATATTATTTTTTCCTCTATTTCTCTTTTCCAATCTTTTTATTACTATTATTATTATTAATATTGCTTTCGAATCAAGATAAAAAATATATTGGTAATATTTACAGTTTATTATTGCATTATTATTTTTATTATTTACAGTAGGGATTCTAAACTATTGGACGGGAAGAGCAAATGAGGATAAAATACAAGAACCTTCTTAGGTAATAAATTCAAAGTGAATGAAACTTTTTCTTGAATTTATTTTTATTCTGGTTTTTTAGCTCAAGGTCTGTTAAGTCCAACTTTTATGATGCGAGAGTAGAGAGAGAGAGAGAGAGAGAGAGAGAGAGAGAAACTAGAAGAAGAAAAAGTAGTGTTCGCAATTTGGCTATATAGTGTCTTCATCATGCCATGTAATAACAACTCTTTCTAATTATATTTAACCTCCCTCACTTGATTTGCTTTCTTTTTTCTTGACTTTTTCTTTTGAGAAAATGTGTGCTTTCTCTGATGCTTTCACTTGTACACTTTCATCATTTCTCCATATATTGTCTCTAAATGTTCTCTTGCTTTCTAAACCTGTTTTTCTCCTCACGTTTTATGGAGAAAGCAATTGAAGCTGAAATTTTCAAAGTGTCTTGCCTCTTTTGTTTTGGGGTCCATTTTATGTACTATTGTTTTAACGAGAATAGTTTGAATTATGGTTGGAGGAAAAGCTTTTAATGGGATGTTACATACAGTTGAGAAGATCTGAAAGTAGGAGAAGCAAAAGAGTAAGAGAGAGAGAGAGAGAGAGAGATAAGATGAGCTTTGAAATATTGGGTTGGGATGGAAAGGGCGTCCCGTCTCGTTCCTGATGCACACACAACAAGGGATGAGAATAAGCGATCTACCACCTACGGGGGTTGCGTGAAATGCGTGCATACCTCCAGACCGAGAGGTAAACGGGATTTGTTTTGTATATATGTGTACGTGTGCTTCTGTGCTTGTGTATAGCTCTTCTCTCTCTCTCTCTCTCTCTCTCTCTGTGTATGTGTGTGTGTGTGTGTGTGTGGTAGACAGGAATTTGGATTGAGTGACTTTCAAAGGAAGGCGAATGAGAGAGGTAGAGGACTTCTTCTACGGGGGAGCTTGGTTGGAGAGATGCTAACTCATGCAAAGGTAACGGTGAATGGAGACGATTTGCCTTAGCTTTTGGTTACCCATGTAGTTGCTAGATCAAAGACAAGGGTGGAATAATGAACTTGTTTAATTATTTGAGTCTGAGAGTTTTTTGGGTGACAATATAGATGTATATATAGGAAGGCAGAGAGCTATGAAACTCCGCGTCAACAGAGGCTCTCGGGACGGAAATTAATGTAACGAGGATGTACCCATTGATTGGGAGTATTCACGGAGGACAGCTCCTTTTTCATTCCCTGTCAACAACTGAGAGAACCGAGTCACCGAGGAATATAAATTTTTTGACATGTAATCTTATCGGGCCGTTCCTACATTTAATACTCGTAGCCAGTCAGCATGAGAGAGAAATTAAATTGGAGCTAAAATGGTTATATAGCATAAGGGACATGGAGCCATGAAGATTTCCATGTTATTCTCTATTACACTCTCTACTACTCCTCATATAAAGCCATTAACATTTTGAAAAAAATCCAGATACCACATATATTCTAATGTAGTATGTACAATTAGTCTCCCATTACTCCTACAACAGTTGTACATATATTTATATGCATATGCATACAGGTAAAAATATATGGACCTTCCTCACTCAACCATGCACGGTGTACTCAATGCCCCTGTTAATGTCCGGTCAGGTGTGTCAAATGTGGAGAAAGAAATTATAAATTATTATTCATCCCATTGACAATTTATTATTTTCTCCTTCGATTTCTTTCTCCGGGATGATGGGTGAAAGTGGGAGAAAGCACGGAGTTTTGCTCCTTTCTTTCTACTCTATGGTAGGGGTAGCCCTTCCTTCTTGGCCGTTTGAGGCTTTATTTGGATATCGAAATGAGAAGAAATTCAAGGGATGCAAAATAAGGGAGGATTGAGTCTAAGGTAATGCAATTACAATGTAGCTTACCTGAGGCCTAGCTTATTGGATAGACAGGTAGGGAGAGAGACGTGTGTGGATTCAAGGGAGATGGTCTCTCGAGGGATATTACTAGCTCATCCAGTGAATTGTAGATCCCATGGAAAAGTAGAGGAGTGCATTAAAATACGCAATCTACAGATATTAACGTCTTCCTATGTGGATTTTCTCAAGTCCATCGACGAGGGAGCTTAAGTTATTATCGGAAATCAATAGGAGTCTTGTGAACTTTCCCTAGTCTTTTTCCTTCCTTCCTTCTTTCTCTCTCACTCACATATGTCGACATGGATGCTTTCCTATATAAACATGCCATGCAATCTCATTTCGCAATGAACTATCGAAAACAGGTATGTATCCACTCCCAGCCGTCTTTTCAATGCTCCTCAACTGCCAACCCTCCAAATCTATCCATCTTCTTCCCATGTCTTCCATCCGTTTATATGCACTCAGAGTAAGTAAGCCCATTTCTTGTGGGTGTGCTGCTTTTTACTCTCATGTATATTTTTCTGTATATGACTTTCTCTCTCTCTCTCCCTCTATCCATTCACCTGTATCAACCACCACACACCATCCATGTATGCATTTTACCACTATCAGATAATTCTGTAAAAATATTTCCAGCCCATACTAGCAGTATATGTACATACATTGTAGAAGGACAAACAAAAGAATTTCCCTGTAATTTTTCCACTACTCCCCATAGAGAATTTCTCCAGCATACTTTCACTTTCATTACATTTTTTTAATCTTCCCCTATATAATGGGTACTTGGCCAATCTGTCTTTGGATATCTACAGCCACGCCGGCTCCATATCTATAGACTTCTGTCGTCCCATACCATGAGCCATTTCCAGGTGGTTTAATGAATAGTTACTCTCTTTTTCTCATCCCTCATGACTGTGAAGAGAGGAGCTAGGTTTTTTTGAACGGAGAAAGTTTTCTCTGAGAGGAAATTCGTCGGAAAAGGAGTCTCATATAGGCTGCTTTTTGTACATGCATTCTATTATACATTGGATGGCGGTAGTTGTCAAATATTTGCAGTTACACTAATTTTCTAATTGTTGGCAATAAATTTCCCTGAATTTTCCGTTAATTGTCAAGTTTACTTTATCCCCACGAGTATTTCTTTTGCGTTGGAATAATATTTAGTAGCAGAAAAATGATTTACATTCGCTATAGGACGAGGCTTGGTCCTTCCTGATTGCGTTCTAATTAATGGTAACAGTTTGCGTAATTATTTGGCTTTGGTACTTTTGGTAGTCACCAAAGGAGTTGTTATTGGACTATATGGTTTGTATAGGAAAAATTTAAAGGGCATATTTATATCGTTGCTGGCAAAATCCCAGGTCCTTATTGAAGCAAGCAGGGTAGAGGAAAGTGAGAAATGTGGAGGATTTTTTTAGGTGTGACATGCTTTTAGCCTGTACTCGAGCATTTCCATGTACATGGCTTCTTCACACTGAACATTTGGTAGTTGCTCGTGTGGTAGTGGTAATTTAGTAATAACACTAGCAGTTGGAGCTATCATGTATCTTGTATTGTATTTACTGATGCGTGTAAAAGGGCGAACGCAGGCATGAATTTGAATGAATGTAAACTCAAAGGCAGTTAAACTGCATTGTATTGCATGACTTTATTAAAGTGTTACATCCAGGTCAGTACAAAAGACTGGCCTTCCTCCAGTTGTAAAATTACAGAGAATTTTGAAATGAGGCTCAAGGGATCATGGATCTTGCCTTGTTTACCTGGTGAACGGACTTTTGAAATGTCATAGTTTTCGATATGTGGCTAACGTAAACGAGGGGTTTAACTTCATAGCTTGGAAGGTCAGTCTTTGATAGTAGTCTCTTCTACAGTTCACGAGCATTAAAATGATGCCACTATTATTGAACCAGTAATCCTGAGCAAGTGATTACAAATACGCTAATAATAATATTAAATTTTATACAATAAGCCCACTAAAAATGTTTAGTGCGTAAATAAGCACACACAAATTTTCCGTGCAATTTAAAAGTACCAATAATTTTCAAAAACTACACGGCTTACGGATTCAGGACATTTGTGGCTTTTTTATTTTGCGGTCTTTTAGGGCTTGAGATAATTCTGTGGACCTCCCTGTCCAAATAAACCTAAAGAACAAAGATACTGCAAACAGATTTCTATAAAAATAATTTTAGCCGTTTCCAGGGCCCCCCAAGTTTGTTGTAGCGGAATGGATAATTCCCAAGCTCTCGTGAGGTCCATCGTTCTAAAAATTGGGAACATATGTATTGGAATAACATTTTAAATGAATTATCCCGTTTAAAAAATTATTAGATCATATTTGTAAAATTTTAAAGTTAATACTCAAATGAATACTTCATGAAAAAGACCAGACAGATTAATCAATTGCGAAAGAGCACCCGAGTAAAATCTTATGCATAATAACGCACATACATCCCAAGTATAATGTTTCCGTGCAAAATTATTTGCGTAAAAGGTTCCTACGTTCCTAGTATATATTACTTTTTTTATTACTATTTTTGTAGCGACACATAATTCAATGTGTTTGAAAATTTAGCATTATACTTAGAATCCGTGAAAATTGTAATTATTAATATCTGCACTACTCTATTCATTTTTATGCGTAGTAAAATTTTGGTGGAAAAATAGGACTTATCTAAAACCGCGTATGCAAAATTTCTCCACAATGCTTCAGGCAGTCATACAGTTCCAAATAATTTACAAAATATATATACTTACTGCTCATAAAGAACTTATGTCTCATCATCATTCATAGCGATGTAGTTGATTTTCTCGAGGGGCGGGGAGCACCTTGAAAAGGTTTCAGCCAATTAGTTGTACAAATGCCAGTGTGTTAACACTGGCATTTAGTTTATTTATATTTTCTGGAATTTGACCTGTCTTTGTTGTTATCCAAGCTGGGTTTATTCGTCCTCAGGTTTATTTACTTAATTCCTATATTTAATGATAAGTTTAATCCCAGCTTGAGCCTCTGTCTATGTATTACTACGTTTAAGGCGTATTGCGAGTTTCTACGCCATTGCGTAACAACCTTGAACCCTAGAAACTAGAAAGGGTGCGAAAATATATCCATAGACGATCCATAAAAATTCACAATGCTGACTCCTACACCCTTGATATAAATTTAGCATGTGTTTTGGACTTGCAGCTCTGTTGTAGCCACAGTTTTAACCTGACCTTAGCCTTCTGACACAAATTAACGTCTATTTTTATTAGTTTTTAACCCATTGTAATTTTGTAAGCCTTCTTTACCAGTGATTCATTTTCATTGTGAAAGACTCGATTGGGTGTTTTTATTTGACTCTTGTGTACACCTTCGTTGTGACTTATTTACAACCAACGTAACTGTTTTAATATACTCCTTACTCCACATCTGAGGTAAATGATGGTTTGCTCCCTGCTATTAATCAATGAAATGCTTTTAAGTTATTTTGACTAATTCTAACAATTGGAGTAAATTATTGCCACAACTTACCTGTGTCCTTTATGAATGAATTTATTCTTTGTATACAAAAAAGTTTACCTCTATTCTTATGTTTACTTTTTAAGTTACTTGTTTCTAACTAGTCAGTCCTGGCCTAGCTCTCATACTCGTAGAAACTTGCAGAATTTTCCTGAACGATTTCATTAAATGCTAAACACTACATAATTTCCAATATCGGTTTACCCTGGTCATTAATGCTTCCTAGAAACTCCACAATTATTATTTCATGTTGCATCCACTTCTGCTCCGACTTAACAGTTTGTCCATTTGACTCAATCATATAAACTAATACGGAGGAAAATCTTAAAAGTTTTACACAAACTTGTAAAACAAAGTAAAAACTTAAAAACAAGTAATCTTGAAAACATCTTGTCTTTTTTATTCTGTATTTATCTGAATCTGGCATTTGATGAAATGGTGCGTGCTTGCGTGTGCAAATGAGATGTTTATGGATCATAAGAACAGAAATTTTGTTCTAAACCTTTCCTTAAAAATGGCCCAAATTAATTTCAACACCGTCTCGTTTAAATCCTTCTGCACAAACTGGAAAGTGCCCAATACGTTAAATTGGGATAATTTTTCAAAAATTCAATTATTTCGTCCCATATCATAGGCTCACATTGAAGTCATTTCTTTTACTTTCCAGAGAACATTTTCATCCGCACTCCATTTGGAAATGGGTCCACTGGATGGGATAATTTAGGCAAAGGAGGAAGTCATCAGGAGAAAGTATTGTTACATTTGCTCTGTGTATAGAGACGAAGCCACAATTTTGAAATATTCATAAGGTTTGCAAGTGTGCGTGTGAATATGTATGTGTAGCAAATGAATCTCTATAATATGCATGTACGTACTACTTGAGGTTATAGATGAATTCCAAGCCCGAAATATTATACTCAAAGAAATCTACTCCTACCCCATACCTTGTTAAGCATATCGTCGGGTAAAGTCCAAAAGGCGCTATAATTTTGTTTTTCCCATAACGTTACGAAAATTATAGCGCCTTTTGGACTTTACCCGACGATATGAGAGATATTGCAACCGTAGAGAACAACTTATACGTCAAAGTTTCCAAGCAAGGGGAAAATGTTATCTTAAAAGTATGCGTAATCCTCCTGCCTTGACAAATTCCATTGAAAGCTGGGCCAAAACCAAACTGTGGAAAAATTTATGTGCATGGAATAGTGTATAGGTGTTTTGCCACCGAGAGAGAGAAAGAGAGACAGAGTAAAAGGAAGTGCACTCATGTTGTGAGTATAAGCCAAAGGAAAGAGTGGATACACACGGGTGAATGCTCTTGTACTAGTATGTACACACTAATGGAGCTAGCTTTGAGAAAGAACTTTTCCATGTAATACTATGGGAACTGTTGGGATGTTGTATATGTTTTACCACGAGTGTGTGCTCCTGTTTACTTCGAAATTCTTTGAAAGTCTATCTTTAAATAGAAAAACCAAGTTATGTGTATGCCCCTGACATATGTAGAATGACATAGATAAAAAAAATCTTTTCACAAGTTAAATTAAATTGAACGTTTTTATTTGATGTTAGGGCTCACTGGATTCACATTACATACTACCGCTGCACTCTGCACCGGGCCAGTAGGACTCTTCATGTATTTTCTATTTCCCCCCTTCCCTTGCTATCACCTCTCTATATACAACCAACCAAGAGAAGTACCCAGGAGCTCAGCCTTTACGCCAAGTAAAAATGGATATATCATTCTCCCGTGTATGAGAAGCAGATTGAGGAAATAAATAGATACTCTGTCCGAAAAATGTGTACATGAAAGTTTTTTATTCCTCTCTCATTCTCTCTCCTCTGAAAATCCTTAGACTCTAGGAGGCAGGAGTAGGACCACGAGAAAATTACATATTTTAAGCAACACGCACAAGTATAAGTAGTTGTTGTAGTTTGTGCCAAGTCAATTTCACTTTGATGATTTGCTTCAATCTCTTCCGTTTTTTCGCCACCGGATTTTATACAACATAGTACTTGACATGTAAGTATCTACATTTATATACAACTTCGTATGTGGAGCTTTCTTTCTCCACCGAATCACTTTGAATTCATTTTCCACATAAGGGAAGGGAAAAATCGAGGCAGATTATTTTAATCCAGCTAAATGCCTTCTAGGTAAAGTTACTAAATAATTTGCTTTTTCCATGAGCTAAAGACCTCTACCAGAGAAATCTATTACCATAGATATTCTTTTAATCAAATATCTTGGCTTCGTCAATGCTCCACTAAATGCTCAACTTGAGTTTTAATACACATTCATAGGTTTTCAAACTACAGAGTGACATGGATATAACGGAACAATAATATATGTCCGTGTTCGGTACTGCTTAAAGGAGCGATTTATTTCTAAAATTAATAAAGTCATGAATTGAATTGCGGTTTCACTTCTCAATTCAAGTGCTTGTGAAATAATCGTACTTCACTGTTAACTACCTGTAAATTCCGATCTGAATCATTCATAATAGTGTTAACTAATAGTAGGATTAACTTTGCTTCATCATTCGAGTCTGGGATCGGAGGAGTGGGCTATTCAATATATTGGGGAGGTCATTTGGCTTGGCTGAATTATGGGCTGATGATGTTATTTTAAAGATGTTACCACCTCATGTTACCAATAATCATAAGTTTTTATCAAACGTTTTGGCTGAAGCGCCAGCGGTTATCTTAACAGCGATTTTCTACCTTTCAATTTAAACTTTCAATTTCTTACATACACCCTTATGTTATGCTAGAAGTCTTGGCTTCCGAGACACGAATGAAAGGCTGCTAGCACAAGCTTCTGCGCTGCTTCCACCTACTCTACACCTTCTTGTACTTTACTATAAAAAACGGGAATTTTGACCGTTTTGGAAAATTTTCAAAATTTCATCACAATGAAAGTGTTCCAACACGATAACATATGCCATCTCAGATACATAGATCTCTTTTCTTGTCAAATTGTCAAAAATAGTCAGATCGTAAAAACGTTCATGGCCATCTGAGAAGGAATTATTTTCAGCTCCATCGTCTTCACCAACTTCGTCATCTTGTAATGGATGCATCGACGATTCATTTTAAAAAAAAGTTGGGTTTATACTCTGATTCATACCCGAAGGTCTAACAGAGTTGTCAACCATCTTAAGCCTTTATTCAAATCAGTTACAAAGTTTCAATGGTAAACCCTATCTATGAGGAATCCTCGCACAAGCTGTCAAAGGTCTGAGCGGTCAGGGGAAAAACCCAATGGGAAAAACCCCCTTTCCTTGAGCCAAATTACATACGACCCCCGGGATTCGAACCCGATTATGACTCAGACGACCCTCGAGTAAACCCGAGTCCATTGCCGCTACACTAATGGAGCTTGTCGACGATTCATTATTAGCCGTTGTGTAAATATCTACTTCATTTTATTAGTTATTTTTACCACTCTCATCTTGATCTCTTCCACAGAGATTCCACAGCAGGTTTAAACTTTCGAAACTCCCTGGCTACTGTCTTCCTTGTGCGCATAGCTGCCATCAACAGTTGGACGGATCCTGATGCATCAGTGTCAACTTGCTGCCATAATCGATTTGGGCATTGACTTATTTTACACCAGATCCCAGTAGCCTGGAAACCATTTTCTGCAGTTTACTTCTTTGCAGCTTTTCGGTAATCATCCTTAATAATTGAAGGGATATCTTCAAGATTAGGTTCCGGGAATTTATTAGTGGGCCATTGGGCTATTGCCTGCCCATAATAAGTACTAAGAGGCGAGAAAATGGATTTATATAAAGGCTGGTTTTTGCTGCATAAACGAGGTGGTAGCCGGAACATGGATGAAATTTTTCTAAAATACGTAATCATTTCATACGAAACATGAGATTCGTGGTAATCTAATATTAAAAGAACCTGAAAGGACCTCGAAGATTTTTCATGACATTTTAAATGTTCAACCTCTATCTGAATTGACTCAGCGTCTGCCCAAACCAACTTTGTGCGACACAATCCCTCTTCTTCAAATCTGAAACTTATGTAAATAAATAATTTGGGAGATAAGCTCATGCGGCACTGAAGCAACAAATCATCGTAACCAGCTTAGTACGTTTAGCTGGGACGAAAAATAGGATTGTTCCTATATCTTAGTTGAGCAACTTTGGGTATCAAAACCTTTAGCATTTGGAAACTACATGCGGAAAATAGTTGTATGTGAATTTAACTTGGTGGGCCGATAAAATATGCATGCGAATGTGTGCGAATAAATATTTGTAATCGAATCAAGATTAAACACTAAACAGGTTTTTTCAGATGACTTAAGACTATTTAGAAAATATTTAAAACCAAATGCGAATAAAAATGTGTAAACGATTTAAAACTAAATGCTATAAAATTTTGTAAGCTACTTAAAACAATATGTGAACAGTCTAAAGCCACAATACATATACTGGTCTCGTCCACATTGAATTTTGGAATTGTAAATAAAACTAAGTCTCCGCAAGTATCCGATGAACTTATAAACTGTTGTACTTATGAAGCTCATTATTCATACCATGGTTGTTGGCGTACCGGGCCACAAAAAAAGCCTTACGATTTAAAGAAGGGACTCATATTTTTATTTTTTTTCCAAAAAGGGTGATTTTACGCTCATTGTTAGCTCCGGTTATGGATGCGGCTGCGGCAACGGGGTTTGCTCATCGAGAACTCAGCTATAGAAGACGCCAGAGTGTTAAAACGGCAGCTCCTAATTTAGCTCCGTTGTGTACGCAGTCCGCACCGGTTACAGACCTTTTGTTTGGTGATATCCTGGTTTCCGACATAAAGGCGGTGGTTAGTACTAATAAGTTGGTAAAGCCTCCGGTTAATTCCACGCGATTCCAGCCCTATAACCCAAGGAAGGGGACCTGGGACTCCCGTAAAACCAAAGACCATATTATTCGCAGCTCCGTGTTACTTCGGTACGATAATACCGTCGCACTCGCATATATTAATAATCGTGGAGGGTGCCGATCGCCTAATCTCCATGCTATATCTAAACCCATCTTTTAGTGGGCAGAAGAGAATAGTGTGTATTTATGGGCTTCTTATATTGGATCAGCCGACAATTTGATCGCTGACGCTGTGTCCAGATGCAGGGTGGATGAGTCGGACTGGAAATTAGACCCTCAGATATTTTTGTCGGTATGCAGTCAGTTGTCGTTTCGTCCCTTAATTGACCTCTTTGCTACTTATCTTACAAAGCAATTAGAGGAGTTTGTTTCTTGGCTTCCCGATCCCGAGGCCCGTTGTATCGACGCATTTACTTTAGACTGGTCGCACCTGAAATTGTATGCGTTTCCCCCTTTTAATCTTGTGACTAAAACGTTAAGGGAGCTAGAGTCGGATGTGGCTATGGAACTCGTTGTAGTTCCATACTGGAAGGGCCAGCCCTGGTGGCCGTTGTTTGAAGAGTTATTAATATCTGAGATGATTGTTGTTGGGCCTGCGGCTAATTTACTGCAATCATTTGTTGTTTCCAGCCCTCACCCTATGTCATCAAGTCTAAAATTAGCAGTCGGGATTTTGTCAGCAAAAAGTTCTCGGCGGTGGGACTAACCGAAGAGGTCATCAATATTTTACTGTCTTCTTGTGCTCCATCGACACGGCAGCAATACGATATATATTGTCAGTCACCTTTGGTTCCTGCCCCTATCCTCATCGCCATGGATATATCCCCTACTCCTACCTACTTCTATTTATTATTATTATTTTAAAATATTCAAATGTAAAACTAAACTAACCTATCAAATCATGTTATTTTGAATCTATATTGTAGCTTATGCTACAATAATAATTGTTATTACCCCTGCCTCATTCTCCCTCTGACCTTCTCCCAAATAAAACTTCTCCCGTGGACTCTCCCTCAACTTTTCCTGCTTTTCCTCTTATTTTAAATTAGATTTTCTATCGAAAATCATGAGGTGCGGGGTAGACATCTCGTCTACCCTAACGCACAATGGTGGCAGTTACGAGAATCTCGTCCTCTTTGCCAAGTGAGTGCCCTAAACTGTCCTATACCACCAACCATTTTTTCCCCATCCCACCTCCTGTGCTAAGTGACCCGCTCTAACTTCTCCCTGTGCTCATCGTACCTACCCAACCCCTCGGCCAATATCTCCAACCTGTTCCCGCTGAAACCCGCCATTTCCCGCCGAAGTCAGCCATTTTCCCGCTGAAGCCCACCATTTTCCCGCTGACGCCCGCCATCTTCCCGCTCAAGCCCATCATTTTCCCGCTTTTTTCGTGTTTTCGAGGACGAAAACTCCCCCCGCCCCTGCATGTCAGTCACCTTTGGTTCCTGCCCCTATCCGCATCACCATGGATATATCCCCTACTCCTACCTACTTCTATTTATTATTATTATTATTTTAAAATATTAAAATGTAAAACTAAACTAACTTGTCAAATCATGTTATTTTAAATCTATATTGTAGCTTATGCTACAATAATAATTGTTATTACCACAAATCAAATCAAATCAAAATCAAAATTTATTAACGTGTTAAAGTATAACAATTTACATCGTTTTTTTCATGCCGACACCTATATGTCTAGTGTGATAAGTCAAAATATTTAGTTTACTGGTCAATAACATAACGTAGGGTACATTAAGTATTTATAAAATTTATTTCAACTCTTAATACAGGGGTGAGTATTGATACTATATTTAGTTGTGCTGGTTGGCGTTCTAATTCTGTTGTATTTGCAAGTACAACAGAAGAAGTACATCGCTTTAAATGCTGTTTGAGATTAGTGGTATAACGTCCAGCGAGCATCTTCTTACACCTCCTTACTTGGCAGACGCTATTTCCCTTGTCCTCTTTAAAAAACAACCACACATTGTCACAGTCCATTAGTTTTGACAGGAACTTGTGTGATGTTTTCATCTAAAGAAGTCAAAACATTCACTTTCAAAAAAATTCCAATTAGGCCGCTGACATAATACCAAAAGAATACATATGGGATTTGGAAGCTTTGGTTAGCAATTACTAATAATGAAGATGAAAGGCTTACGACAATCTTGCGTTAAAATTTCTGCATCATTCGTTATATCAACCAGCGGGAAATTGTTTTCATTTGATTCTTCATTGCTTTCCATGTTTACATTAAAAAACGCGACTTTAAAAACCAAATTAGTGTAAATTTAATGCTGCAATGTAATACATGTAAGCTCATTATCTCATTTTACAATGAGAATCCTTATTTCTGTTACAGCCGAAGCGAAATTATTAACATGAAATCATTACGTCGAAATTTGGCTTTAAAGATTAATAATAATCACAATAAAAGGAAACGATTTACAAAAAATTGAAAGTTGAATGTTACCGAAACATGTAAAATTCTGCCTACGGAGATGAAAATGTTTGTGGGCCTTTATCTCATCCAGGGCAGAGTCAGCACACGAGAAAACTTGCTGAAGCTCGGAACTGTTTTATAATATACATATTTCAGGTTCCTTGTAACACCAAGTGTATTATCAAAATGTGGATTCGAGATAAATGAGGAAAGCTATTTTACAGAGCTATTTGATTTATTAAAATGAAACTGAAATTACCAAATGAATTGTAGTAGAAGATGAGGAAGTTTTATGGCGTTCTTTTATTAGGAAACTCTTTGACGGACTACAAAAACTTGTGTAACTTTGTGGTATAACTGATAAATGAAGTTCAACTGTATATATATAAACTTTATTCGTCACTGCTTCCCATTGGAAGTAGCCATCACTGACTCAGTATATTGTATGACACATTTATAAAAATAATGTATTTGCATAGATGTTTTACATAAATATCAAGTATTGTTGTACAAATGATTGTTACAAATTAATGCTCCACTTTTCAAAAAAATCGCTACAATATCACGAAAAAGTTTTGGAGATATCCTAAATGTCATAAAAAAATGAACGAAGAACTTCGAGATCGTACCACGAGCACCTAAATATAAGCCAATTGTTTGTATTTCACGGACTCCATATTTTTCTTGAAAGTATGGAAAGCTGAAGCCCTGATTACTTGTTATTGAGTCTGGTACGGAAAACGGCTAGAATTTGATTCTGAACTTAACTGAACGACGAAGCCTTTTTCAACTTCTTATTTAATATAAGGATTTTAATCATGTGCTGATTGCTGACAGAATGTGATGCCGCCACCAGCGTTTAAAACTGGAGTGTGAAAATTAAATTGCTGTTGATGCTGTTTGTGCACATTGCACATCTTCGCGTCGTTTAGTTTGAAATTGTTCCTTCTCTGCTGGGGTTTTTAGTTTTA
>JAQFXU010001196.1:0-32639 GCA_034693705.1 Spatulosminthurus flaviceps
TAGGAATCATGTAAGAATAAATAAATTCTAAGATGTATACGATAATTGTCAGCTATCTCCAGTACTTATCACTAGTTTTGTTAATCACGCGTTTTTGGTGTTTGTATTGTGTATGCTCATTCTTTGACAATAAATTATTATTATTATTATTAGCAGTTACCCTTCTAAGAAAAGTAATGTGTCAAATGCATTACCAACCAAAATCATTAAAGAATTTTGATTCATGTTTGCTGAAGCGCTAACTAGTTATTGTAATGAATCTTTAGAAACAAATATTGTACCGAGTAGGTGGAAATTAGGTTACATTACAACTATTGCGTAAGTAACTAATTTGGAGTCGACAGAGTTAAGACCAATTACCCAAACAAACTTATTCTCTAAAGTATTAGAAAATTTTTTTGTACAAAAATATTTATGACCAGATAATTCGTAAGTTGGAAAATAACCTATTTGGTACTCTGAAAAGATCCTCCACTACACATTACCTTACTAACCTTATAAATTTTATACTTATATAAGACCTAAACAAACGAAATTACTATATAATCATTGTTCTATTAGATTTACGTAAGGCGTTTGACCTTGTGGATCATAAAGTTCTTATCTCAGAATTAATTAATTTGGAAGTAGAATCATCTGATATTATGTGGCTAGCAGGCTTTTTAAGAGGCAGAGGTCAGTACGCTAGGGATGGTTTGTTATTATCAATGTTAATATATAGTCATGTTCTCCTACTATCTCTATTGAGATAAGAGATTCTTTCCTATTCCAAGGTGTGCCAACTCATGGAGGCCGCCATGCCTAAAGAGTGATATTCCTGTACCCCGGTGTCTTTCCTCGTCTCCCCAACATTCTTTTTCTCTATCCCCTCCTTCCAAGTCGGTTTCTTCCATTGTGTCTTCCTCAACAATCGTCGGAATTGCCCGGATCCACCAGGTCATTAGGTTGACAATTTGTGACTTTGGCAGAAAAGTGCAAACTCTGGAGGTGGATTTCCGGGCCCTAAATTAGTTAAGTACTTGTGGTTTTTTTCTTTTTCACGCGGTTTAAAATTCTTCCTTGGGGTGTGGGAGAGTTGTTTACCGGGTGCTGTGATGTTTTGGGAATCCTACAAGTTTAATTGCTATTCTTTAGGCCTCGCTAGAGTGGCCTATCTCCGTCAGGGAAGACTGATGACGAGTTGCTGCAATGTGCAAAGGGGGAGTACCGAGGAGAGGTCATCAGGTTTCCGTCATCATCTTAAATATCCCTGGCAATTAATGGTGTTCAGAAAGGGATGTTGCTGGTGACGTGTCATCTTTGGTGACCTGGCGTATTCCCCATGAGGACGGACTCATCTTTTTCTCTTTCCTGTCACTGACGCTCCACTATATTGGCATGGGCATACATATGCATGGAGTGGGAGATAGTGGCCTTTTCTCTGCAGTGGTGAAGTTGACTTGGAGGGTTGGCTGCACTCGGATGAGGCTGGATTAGTCAGGTTGGGATTTGACTATCACCGACAATTCCTAGGACGAGGTGAACTACGGAGGTCTCAACGCCTAATCTGCATACCTCGGCTATATCCAAGATCTGATGAGCGTCCATATTCCGCCCTTTATTTCTTCTCTCTCCCATCACGCAAATAAATCCCTCTTCTCTCATGTAAATGTATACTGTTATGCTTATGTTAAATTCTACAAACTGAGACTCTGACATACATATTTTACACATGTAATCATTAGTTCATGATGGGTAAGACGCAAATGAAATAAAACCTTGCCCTCGATTGGCATGACTACTACTACTACTACTACTACTACTACTACTACTACTTCGATGCACTTAAGGTTCTTTAATTGCGTATGCACTAAAGACAATAAAACCCCCAGATTATTATTATAACATGTAAATACACTTAAGGTAAGAAAGAGTAAAGAACTGGTAGTCATTAATTGAGTTAAATCAGTCAACCCCTTTCCTTGAGCCAAATATTTGGCTCAAGGTGGTATGTAATATTACATACCACCCCCGGGATTCGAACCCGAGTACGACTCAGACGACCCTCGAGTAAACCCGAGTCCATTGCCGCTACGCTAATGAAGCTTGTCTTGCTACATCTATCGGCTTTTAATTAACTTGATTTTATTATTGGTTATTGTTCATTTTTCGTTCCTTTTTAAAGAAGTTCAAACAGGTGCCGACTTAGGCAAGTAGATGCCGATTAAGTCAATTAGGTGCCGATTCAGTTAATTTGATGCTGGTTTAGAATACTTGGGCAGGGTTAGCCATTTAGGTGCTAGTTTGGGAAAAATTAGTGCTTATTAGTAGATAGGGCAAAGTAGACCAGGTGCTATTAAATTATACCCGTTGTTGTAATGGTCTTCCCATGCTGAAAGTTTTTTCATCATTTTAATTCCAATAAACGTTCGAATGATAAAATTATGTAAATGCACACTATTCGACACTTTGAATTTCAACATTTTCAACCAACATAAATAGTAATGTTTACTGGTCATTAAGTATTGTCGAATTGGTGCAATAAAATTCTTATCTTATTTACGAAAAGCTTAATCGCGATCCAGACCGAAGGAATTCGTGATAGAATGCCAGAGATGTCTAAAGAAAGGGAAGAATGTAAATGATTCGCGTACGACAAGATTTTGCCCAGCCGTGGTTTCGTGATAAAATCAGGGCATTTCATTGTGCCATCATTGTCATCCTTGGAGAGAAAATAGTTTGAGAAAACGGGAATGCATCGGAAAAGAGTGCATTCCTTCGTGCGTTGTGTTTGTAAAGGTTGACAAGGCTGGTTTCCGTGTAATTGTGCTGAGAGGAAATAAAGTTATGTGTGTCACATTACATTTGAAAGTAGAAATTGATGATTATGTGGATGTATGAGGAAGGAAGTAGTGGATGAATGTTGGAAACAATATAACGTATAACTGCGAGAACTGTACGCAGCATTGAGTTGGGCAAATGTCAAGAAAAAGTTGCAGTTGGTTCGATAGATGTTCAAGTGGAAGTTCCGAGTGCAGAAAGGATGAGACGGAAATGAGACGCAGACTCGAAACTGGAATAAAAACTAGAAAATGAAAAACATGTTAAAGGAGAGAGTAACGAGGAGAAAAAAAATCAATACAGTGTTTGTGCCTCTGTTCGGAACAACTTGTCCGGGGATTCGCCATATTCATATTAAAATCAATAGGGAAGAGAGCGCAACAAGTTTACTACCGCGAGTTAGCAAACAGAAAGGGCTCCCTTGAAAACTTTAATTATTTGCTAACTAAACCAAATAATGCCATTAAATCGTCATCAGCTACAAAGGTCAGATACGACAGCAACTCCCCAGAACCATCCTCAGCATGGACGCACTGGAGGTCTTCCTGCTCGTCGTCTCAGTCTTCAGCCCAACGTAACCATTCCCAAGATCCGCAGATCTCCCAGTCCCAAGAAAAGTCCTAAATCTGTCTACAAAGTTCTAATTCTTGGAGCAACTAAGGTTTGAATTCTATTTTAATTCTAGTTAAAACTTTATTATCATCACTACTTAACATTTTGTGACTATGTTAAAACTAAAACTTGTAACAACCTTTCCTGGTGATCAATTGTTCAGTGAGCATACAACGTTTTGATAGAAATCATGTGAATGAATTAGTACAGTACATTTATTGCTACTGTTGAGTTGAGATTATTCAATCAGACTTATACTGTAAATTTGCAGGTGGGGAAATCGGCGATTATTGCGAGATTCATGTACGACTCGTTTGATGGGAAGTACAAAAGAACGGTGGAGGAACTTCATCGAGCCGAATTTAACGTCGGAGGTTCTATCCTCACTCTTGACATTCTTGACACGTCGGGTTCTCACGAGTTTCCAGCTATGAGAGCCTTGAATATTCAGTCATCGGATGCTTTTATTCTTGTTTATTCCGTGGAGGAGTCAGAGAGCTTTGAAGAGGTAATTTTTTCCCCTTATTGTGGAATGAGCTCATTGGGAACGTAGAAACTCGCTAAAATTAATTGATTAATGCTTAGGTTCTAAAGTATTGTTATTGTCGTATTCGAGAGATGTTCGATTTATGGTATATGTGTTGTTTCACGTAAGAAATCATTACTGATGCCATGAGAGCTACATCTGTTTCATTTGTTCGATAAGTTTTAGTTTTCTTGAAGGCTTAACTTCAGCAAAAAGTTAGACTGTGTGCCAAAATTATTTGAGTTTTTGGCGATTATGCAAGAAGAAATGGAAAGAAAATAAATATTGATTTCAGGTGAAGCGACTCCACACTCAAGTACTTGAGTCTGCAAAGCACCCCAGTCCTTCGATAGTTCTCGTGGGAAACAAATCCGACACGGAGGACTTTAACGTTGAGGCTTGCAAAGGAAGAGATTTGAGTCACAGCTGGTCCTGTGGGTTCATAGAATGCTCTGCAAAAACCGGAGAGGGCATTAACTCAGTCTTCAAGGAACTTCTTAAGCAGGCCAATATACAGTACAAGCTGAGTCCAGCTTTGAGGAAAAGACGGATGTCTCTGCCGTCGGGTAAGTACTATTGTAGAACAAATTAATTACATAGTAGTGAAGTTGAGCCTCTTGTGACTTGTAACCCCGGATTTATACCGTACTAATCTTCGTACAGGCCAGCAAGGTCCAACCCAAGGAAATTCAAGTCAGCAGATTACACCTTCTCAGCTAGAGTCCTTACGTGAGAAGCAAGGCAACAAGAGAAATTCCTGCTCCGTGACTTAGACTGTAAATCTATTATACCGTGTTTACTATATGCTGAAATGCTGAAGAGCTATATACATAAACATGAGGAATACCTTTAAGCATGATACAATCATTAACCATATAGGCATAAAATCGAACTCGATATCTTTTACTTCCACGATTTTCATCAATTATATTACTATAACAACTACATAGGGTTAACTATAATCACAACTTGATTATTTCAACTTCTTGGCAATCACAAGACAATCTCTAATTCTATGATAATCAACCCAATGGCAATAAAATACTCATTATTATTACTTACTCGTAAATTAGTGTCCTAACTGCACGATAATCCTAATATTGTATGAAGCGTAAAAATGTAAACGTTGTATGTAATTGTACAAAAATAAACCGAATATGGAATTCATGTCTCAATTTCGCTCTCACATTTTCTGCATTTCTCCCACAAACCAATTTTAAGCATCACAGTAGAGAGAAAGGGAGACGACGCCTGGCTCTGACTCTGACCCGACCAAGATTAGAGCATGTGACTTTTCTCCTTTTAAAGACATAGGAACGTACAAATGATCACAAACAACTCTTTCTCTCAATAACCTATGGCTCAAAGCCAATTTACTAAGGCAGGATTGTGAGGCCCTGGAATCAAAGAAATACTTACGATCTGTTTTGGCAGGCTTTCGAACTCTCGCACAATTCAATACGCGGCATTAAAATTATTGATTTTGAGCACGAGCGTAGGGGCTCTTGGCTCTTTCACTCTTTCAGGAACCGAGGAACCCAGAAAATTAATTTAAATACGAATGTGCTTTATTAATTAGCAGAAATAATAATGAGTGTTGAAAACTTGAATTGAAAAATTGCTTCTCTTGATTTGGAAATTAATTTTTAATGAACTACTTAAATTCACACTTCAACGAATTATGTATAGCTACGCTCAGCAAAGCCTCTGCAAAAATTGGTTTTCTAAAACAAAACGATATCTTGCATGAAGTCGTCCTTTCGCATGCAAGTATACGTATCGTTTTATTTTAGGTACTCAATGACTCATCATCACATAATAATAATAATAATAATAATAATTTATTGTCAAAGAATGAGCATTCGCAATACAAACACCAAAGACGCGTGATAAACACAACTAGTGATAAGTACTGAAGATAGCTGACAATTATCGTATACATCTTAAAAATTTTATTCTTACATGGTTGTCATGGTTCCTAGTTTCGATTTGACCTTTCACATAAATTGGTTTGTGGGACTAAATCAGGCCGTTTGTAACGTAGTTTTTTTTACTTCATAAGAGACATTTAGCTTATCAATTTCACTTTTACTTAACTTATTTAATTCTCTAGTGATAAATGGGACTGCTGATTTGTAATATCTATCACTACGATTACCACGTTTCTCATCTAATAACTTGCATTTCCTATTTTTTTGGTACATATTATAATCGAGATTTAGGATGTATCTGAATCTTGGTGATTTGTACAACGATTTACCAAATTTAATGGTTTGGGTTTGTATTCTAGATAATACTGACTCCAATTTGAATTTAGCCAAGATGGACGAATAATTCTTACGATTGATCCACACCGGTGCCCCATATTCTAGAATGACTCTAATATAGGTTTTATACACAATAATAAGCTCTTTGATTGAGAACTTGTAGCATTTTAGTTTTCTTAACATAAAAATACGTCTACTAGCCTTAATACAATTGACATGTTCACTCCATTTTAACAAATTATTCATTTGAATACCTAGTAATCTATTTGAGTTACATTTCGGTATAATGTGTGACTGCGAATGATATAGTAAGCCCCAGGCTGATAAAAATGTATATGCAGAAAGGATTGATATTACAGTATTCAACCGTTAAAAATTGTTTCTGGATTCGTTGAGATAGGAAATTCGAAAGTGAAAGGGTTGGTAGACTTTATCTCTCATTTTGGTTACCCTTTGAAGGAGGGTTCATGCAAATGCAAGCATAAAGCTATGCGTGTCTATAGGCATGTATAATTATTACAGTGGGCAGATAAAAGAAAGAGCAGGTGTATATTATACGTGCAGATGAGAAACAACCACCCCAACTTTCCCAGGTGCATATAAACACACATCTACCCACAGGTTCTATCCTGTGCGTTCACTACGTACCCCACGTTGTCTTCCTTCCCTTCGCTTTCACTTCAGTGCTTGAAACGTACCTGTGGCTTTGGTATGTCTTGAATGCGTTTAGCGGAAAGCGGAAATTGAAACGAAATGGGAAATAAATATGGGCATGGCGCTATTTTAAGCTAGGATAATCATTACGTACGTACGACTTACGGCCATTCATCCTTGTTCATATAGCTATTAGCGACTATTATTTTTAGGGCGGCGTCAGCCCCCTTATAAAATAGCCTTGTCCGTACGTCCGCACGTTCGTACGTCCCTCCGCACGATAACTCAAAAAATACTGGACCGATTTCGTCCAAAATTTTTCTGAACATTACCTAGGTTCATAGCTCGGCTAAGTTCGTTTTTGGTTAAAATCGGTCCGCGTGTTCGTTCGTAAAAAAAATAACCAAAAAAAAATTTTTTTCAATAACTTATTTTAGCCTGAAAAATGTTTTTCTGCAATACAAAAAATTTTTTAGTCGAAATATTTTCAAAATTTTATTTTTTTATGAAAATGTTAGTTTTGCCTGAAAAATGTTTTTCTGCAATAAAAAATTTTTTTTCGTTGAAAACTTTTTTCAAAAATTTTTCAAAATTTTGTTTTTTCATCAAAAATTTATTTTTGGTTGAAAAATGTTTTTCTGCAATAAAAAAATTTTTAAATTTTTTTCATAATTTTAATATGACCTCAACATTACAAACTTAAGGGGGTGAAGGGGGACGTTGGGGTGGGCTGACGCCGCCCTACGCGACAGCTTCAAATTATCGCGGAGCGATGATTTTTGTTAAATTACAAAGGACTTTTCATACAGCTTTTAATGAAGTAAGTACACCCACAAGATATTTATGTGCAAATGGTGCTACATAGATTCGACCTTATGTAATCAATAGGTAGAGTATGGAAACGGTGGGAAGGGAAGTTAATAATACTTAAGAAACTGCAATTTTTAAAAAAACTTAAAAATATAAGTTCAATATTTTGCTTATTCGTTCCAGTTGTAGTAGACAACGGAGAAGTTCATGAACTCCAGTTTAATGGGGTTTCGACAAGGATTAAAGTTCTTGTAACAAAAATAAATTATTGTTAATTTGCTGGAATTTTTAATGATAAAAAATTATGTGGTGGGTTGTTAAAGTCGGTATGTTTCCTTGACGGAGAAGTTTTGTGTCTCATTCTCAGTTACGTAAGCCGCTGGATGAGAGAAACGTGGGGATGTTTAGTTCCAGCGGTTGTTGTGCAAGAATGAAATATGTATAGGCTGCGGATGATTTGTGCAATGTGAGGTGTATAAAATGGCTGAGGCAATTGAGAAGAGGAAGAATGTGATTATGTGATGGTAAAGAAAGCTTACAGGGTAACAATGAAGGAAATGATCAATTTTCGAGTTCCAGGTGAAACTTGCCTTAAAATATCTACACTTGCGTTGTTTCTACTCAGGTATCGATTAATTTCCCCCCTGTGTGCGGGCATCTTTTCTATCCATGGTTGCGCACAGAACACCTGCCATACAAGAATTTACTTACCTGAGCGTATAATCATATGCTATATAGGCTCTCGAAAGTAGTGCCTCCGTGCATTTTTAGCATAAGTTTCTCGTTTATTTTATTCCCTCTGCGCCACAGTAAAATAATTCCCGGATTTTTATGTGTACAATTTTGAATTTTATTTTTTATAATTCTATTTCTTCTGTTTCTGCATAAAAAGAACAAGCGAGATGGATAGCGACTTGACTCCTCTTCATTGGCTTCACAACATTGACATCATGGGTCAGTGTGGATTCGAGGAAAATCAAGTACTAGATAAGATGAGCAGCGTCACTGTGGTAGACCACACAGACTACAAGTAAGATCATACTCATCATTATCATTGATACTCTCTATATATTCGTAATTGCAGTTATGCCTGATTCTGAACTATCACACTCCCTTTTCCACAAAGGCATGAGTGTCTGTAAATTCTCACATAAAACGTTTAAAAAAATAATCACCATAAGGAATAATATTACTGAGATCAGAAAATATGAAGTAATAAGTAATCATGCAGAAACTTTTGATAATCTCTCAGAATCACAAATAAGAAGCCGCCGCTCAGTTACTCATCTCTGATCACGAAGGCGATCAAGTCGAATCCAAACAACAAGTTAACTCTAAGTCAAATTTACAGCTGGATCAAAGAAAATTACTTGTACTACTCAACAGCTGAACCAGCATGGCAAAATTCAATTCGTCATAATTTGAGTTTAAATAAATGTTTTGTGAAAATACCTCGAGGGAAGGATGAGCCAGGAAAGGGGGGATTTTGGAGTTTAGACGAATCTCTCATTGGACGATCTGGGAGTAAGAGGAAGAAGAAGAAAAAGAAGAATAATCTGGCTAGTAATAACGTTAGTAATAATGATATTAATCTGATTTGTACTAGCAGTAATAATAGTGACCAGAGTAACATGAGTAGTAATATCGTCCATAACAACAACACGATCATTCTCAGTAACTCTGACGACGGTTGTATTGACATTTGCCAAGAAGCTTTTAGTACACAGGAAGAAACTGTCGAGAGCGAAATTATTGAATCTGAACTCATTTTAGAGAATGTGTACTGGGAATCTGTCCTTGATCTCGATCACTTGATTTCTATTGGGGAACTGTGACATCTCTACCTTCTTTCCGGAGATGAAACACTTACTTTTGTTAGTTATGTCAAACTATACACACGTTACCCGTGTGTAACTATTGACCCTGTCTTACTATCTACACGACGTTGGGTTGGATTAGTATTTCGGGATTTCGCGAAATGGATTTACTATTAATATGACTGAAAATTTCTAAAATACGTGGCGTTTCCCTATACCGCACGATATGATTTATATTTACAAAGATAATTTATTACCGAACAAATAGAATAGGGGTGGGTAAGGATAGCTCTGCTGAAAGCCACTATAGAACAGTTACTCTAAATACGTTGCAAGCACAAGTTCATATAAGCACCAGGTGGAACACGTGCACAATTTTACATTTTATTATAAGTAACTTTAAGATTTTTATAGGAGTAGAATCACTATGTTGGTGAATTAAGTGCAACTTAATTGTTCAAAAACTACGAGATGTCTAGTCAATGCCTCGAATATTTTTATGGAAAGTCACTTTACATCTATATCACAGTGACCGGCCGAGGATTTCAACTAATTCCTGAGCCTCACTGTTCCGGTACTTCCGGTGAACCGTCCTTTAATAAGATAAGCATGTGCTTTAAACTGTATGTTGTACTCTTTAAATTGCAATACATTAGATAGGGGCACAAAGTGAAGATGTACCAAATAAACGGAGTAATGTAGCATGCAAGGTAACTTCGGGTCTAGAGGTAAGTTAGAATTTTGAATGCCCGCTGATTGCCAACACAACATTCCACACAATCCGTCCAACAAAATGACAATTTTGTACTTGAGGATAAGTGGTAAACACTTTTATCGATAGCAAGCATAAAAAATTAAGTAAATATAATGGAAACGTATTCCGTCCTACACTTAACTGTAAAGGCACAAATACTGGCACAAAAACTGTGATTTTTTTATTTTGTGAGTGTTCAATGCACCAACTCGTACATACCTGAAACGGTTGAATGCAAATATGCGAATAAATAAATTTTTGGTTGTTAATAACTTTAAATGGTATCTTGTTTTAAAAAAGTGCAAACTTCTTATTACAGAGACTTGATAAATCGCAGATTATCATAAAACTTTCGCCCACAAATAATCATAACTCATATATTAACAATGCGTTGAATACAATTTCAATGATAATCATCATTTAGTAGCTTGTTTACCATTATGACTATTTTACAATGTCAACTTAAAACAATAATTTTAGTAGGTCCTGGGTTGAGATAAATTAATATTTGCTCCATTCAGAAAGTGAATTGTTTTGTTGAAAATTGTTATTGAAATATAAAACTGCTAAACACGTGGTTGCCATTTAAAATATTAATTAGTTTATGTTTACGTTATTACATCCGGCTTCCTTTTTGCTGTAAGACCTGTATTGGAAGACAAATAAAAGTGTTAAACCCACTCATCTGAATAGTAGGACACAATAGGCATTACGACTACCAATATTAAAATTATCTATATGAAAGGAGAAAGGAACATTGCAATTTGTAAGTTACAAGCGTCAGATTATTACAGTAAGCTATTCACGAACGAAATGACCTCACCTTGCCTCTGTCATTACTCGAACTGCTAGCAGATTGTTCCTCATTCTGGCACTCACGAGAGACGACACACAGGAATTCCGAATGGTCCCCATTGCCGTAGTTGTACTGCGATCCAATATTGACCAACTGCTCGAACTTCCAACCATCGGACAAGGTCGACACCATCTGAGTGAGTTCATCCTCGTGACATTGCAGAACACGATAAACATTTGTACGATTAGCAATATTATCCCCAGTACGGGACTTTATTCTGTCTTTGACTAGTTTTATCAGTTGAGTTATATTGTAAAACTCGGCTTCTTCCAGGACACCTATACAATACGACAGCATTCGTCAGTTGTTTGTATGATACACCAAAGTTAAAATTGCAAATCTAGCTGGTAGTAGGATCCAGGAACCTAATTCTCGAAACCAAAAATTTTGTATGTTCGACTGCAAGTGCAATGCAAAGTTACGATTTTTGCCATGTTTAAACGCAATTAGTTACGAAATCGCAACTTAAGATAATATCGAAAAATATTTTCTGAGAAATACCCCCAGGATACTAAATCTCACGTTTTAAGTATGCTGTGCGACGAAAAGAATGAATGATGAATGATTCATTCAAATTATAAAAATTCGAAGCGCAGATATGTTTAGAACTTCTGGAATTTAATGAACTTTGTTTTATATGGGTGGCCAATAACGAAAGCTGTCCGATCTTTTCGAATGTTTGCAGTGAGCCTAAAGCCTAAACGGATGAGTCGAAGGCAAGATAAGATTTATTTTTTTAAAAACAAACCTTCTTCAGCTAAATCTTTGTTAATAACCAGTTTTCCATGACGAAGGTAGTTCAGAACTGGGCCGAAATAGGATGGATCACGATCAATCAGATAGGCTCCTGTGTCATCCTGAAAGCACGGAAAAAGTAAGATTATACCTCACCAGGTTGAAGGCAATATAACTATCATTTGCCAGCAGGTTTTTTAAAAATGCATTTTAATTTTAACACTCCTTTGAAAGCTTTCTAAGTCAATAAAACTGCATCTACATGCATCTACAGGACCACGTTGGGTTTCAACTGCATTTCCAAAATTAATTAAATACATTACAACGATACTGATTATAACGCTGCTTTTGAAACTTCGAATCTTCAAGATCATTTGTTTTCTAAACCAATCCAAATTGATTTCTTCCAAAATTATGTACACATTAATTATTAGCGAACGCCTGCATCATGGACCATGCATCAGCTCTGCACACAATTATAAGCAACCAAATGACTACTTTATTTGACTTTTTTAGCGTCTTCTAAAAACTCAACATTCTTTAGAAATGTCGCACAGAATTTAAGACCTAGACCTGATAGAAACTAACACGCCAGTATTAACTGTGTAATGATGTATAACTGGCTCCTTTCCTAATTCGTAGACATGAAACATGGTGTAGGTGTTTATTTACAGGAACCTGAAATATTATTCTAGGAACCAATTCAGAAGAGAAATTCATGATTCATAAAAACAAAATACCATCAAGTTGAATCAGAGAGGCAGTAGATAAATGAGAAGGAAGGGAGTGTCTACAGAAATATCAAATACATATCTAAACGATGAAGGTTTTTAAATTAAACAGTATTGTTAGAACCTTACCTTGCATGAGTCATGTACAGACTGCTCTATAAGTTTAGCGAGAAATGACGTTGGGTCACGAGACAGGGTCATCCTTGTAGTTTGAAAAACTTTTCCTCCAACATTGAGCCTTACCCAATTCTCCTTGGGATCTTGACCAACCTTATTGCCGTTATTCATTATGTTTAAGAATAAGAACTTGAGAATCCTGTACACAAGTTTACCTGATAAATCTTTGTCCAATCGGACTGGATTTCTTCCAAAACTGAAAAAAATGAGGATTAAAAACGCCTGTAGTTCAAAAGAACACGACGAGTAAAGTAAGAAATGTAGAAAAGTGTCCTCTAGTTATTGTGAATTTTTGGAAAGAGAAGAGAAAGAGCAGAGAGTGAAGTGTATTTTAAGTGTATTTACTTATTCTATATTTTTACAATACAAAAGAGTTTCGTTTGAATCCAGAGCGGTCTTTCTCTCGACCTAATCCGATTCGTTGAGCAAGGCAGGATATCAAGTCACAATAGCTCAGCAGCCCCATTACGCAACAGTGGTGAAAGTGTCACCAACTAAATCCTATATGTCTTGATGAAAAAATAATATTATTAAACACCAAGAAAATATTTCGCAAAACAGGATTCAATCCTTGCACGGTGCATGAATTTCTGTAGTTGAATCAACAAAATACTTTATTTTGCCATTCAATGATGTTCAAATTGGAATACAGTTATTGTTTTCACATTACTAGGTCCCAAGATGAAAGGTTCCTTCTGAACTACTAAATTATTCTTTCATGTGAGACTGAGAACACCAAATATCCATGCTACTCTATGTATGTACACGCTGTTACGGACTTAAAAGAACTATGCGAGAAGTTTTCAGTGTACACAAATCTCCGTGTAAAACAAGGTAAAGTTTCCGGAAATTATACGCAGTGAGTACACCTGTAATAGTGGTAGGGTATCGCCCCAGGACCTCTCGAAACAAATATTTTTCCAATCATCATCAACAGTCACAAAGGGACAACTTGTAAACAAATCCTATTTCCCAAATTATTTTGACGATACAAATATTATTTAAAAAAATAATCTGGTGATCATCTTCTCGAATGAGCCTGAAGAAGAAGAATTTACACGAAACGCGTCACCTTTTCCGAATAAAGATATAGTGCTTCCAAATAACAAACATTTTGTCCATAATATATTTCCAATCTATCTTAACATCAATCAAAGTGAGATGATGTATAGAAAGGATTTGATCTGGTGGAAATATCGTGGATTTTTTACACTGCAATGTCCATAAAATCCATCACAGCTAACGAAAATGGACACCTCGAAAGGCATTTAAAACATTCCACTATCTGTCCCCACTTCAGATCTCCAGCCCTGTTCGTTGAGCCTGTAGAGGTAAGGTGGTAAAGAAATGTTTTACGTGATTTTGTTCCAGCGCCCTCTGGTAGAAAATATCTGCTCATTTAAGTCCGTTTTAAAGGAACTGAAATCCGTTCCACCTAACCAGGCCCAATTTAGTGGAGCCAGAGACTTTTTAGGTTGCAAGAAGATGTATAGATACATATGTGATTGTGTAATAATGCAGGTGAAGAATGTATTGAAACATTACTTGTTTATGCTGTGTCAAAATAATAATTGACAATATGCAGTACACACTAAAAATAAATCTGACCATTCAGCAGGATTCCCCCCCTCAAAATATTTGGACATAGAAACCTGTTAAAATTTAACAGGTTCACCTGTTGAATTAACAGGAGTTCCTGTTAAATTGATCAATTTTAACAGGTTTCTATTTCCAAATATTTTGAGGGGGAATCCTGCTGAATGGTCAGATTTATTTTTTACGTTTAAAACTGTCAGGTATCTGACATTTGCGTGTGTGCCATTATTATTTCTCTACAAATCCAAACTTTTTCGAAGGTCATATTACTCACGTTTGGCAAAAATTGACCTGGACTGACAATCTCGTTGATAGCTAGGAAATCTGCAAATTATAATAATCGATTATTGGGATTGTGAATGAAGCCTCGCAGTTTTATTCATTGGAAACAGTTTTGTGCCATCTGCCATCTGCTGACAACCTTTAAGGACCTCAAAGGTGTTATGTAATTATACATATATCTACAAATTAATGCCAGTGTACGTTTAAGTATATGAACCTCATCCATTTCATTTTTAACATTAAAAAATCGAGTAATTTGTTTGGAGAGAAATGATGAGAAAGTCATCTATAATGCATACCAGCGAACGGTGTGGAAAACGGCTGCGAAACCCCACGGAACAAAGGAAAGGGAATTTGTGTGTGGACATTGTGCTTCTTTAGGAAATAGATCGTGGAAATCACGCATTCATTTTTTCTTTTGCTACTGCGGGATGCGGGGTGGTAAAAGAATGAAGAATGATGATGATCTTATGAAAGCTAGAAAATATAACCAAAGGGGAAAATGCATGTAAGTAGTATATAAGTATTCTGGAGGTAATTCTATATGCATATACATATGGACTATAAAAACTCACGTACCGTGAGGAAGAACTTAATGCAGAGGAAAGATCATTTCTTCAATATTCTTGAAATGTAGAAGGGGCCGTAGAATTATTCATGTGTCTATGCTTATTTGCTTTCATACGTACGAAGATTCATTTGACACAGATTCGTAGGAACATGTACATTTCGATTCTGATCACATATGCCCACTAATTCTACTGCAATAGACTTGAAGTTTCTCCAGCAGCGTGAGCTTCATTTTCGGGTTGCTCATAGATGAAAAGCAGCTCCGACTTCTGCATTAAGATGCGTACAGGAAGGCATGATGTGCCGACACCAAAGATAAAAGTATGCAATTTGTCTTTCCTGTCGTGTAGCTTGACTGGTATACATGTTGTATGTATCTGACGAGCATTATGAGGGTGCTAAAATCTGCCTTATTGGGATATGTGGAAGTACTGAGATCCCCTCGGATTATTTTTACTTCGCTCTGATACTTCTTATGTAGTCAAACATGGAATATGCATGTAGTTGCGATATCCATTTCAAAAGGAATATCTCCTACTTACGCAGTTCTTATTTTTAGCTTTCCTCATTCATTCCAATATTGCAAGGCATTAGTCACCTGCTTTCATTCAAAAGACTTTCACTATTTTCCCAAGCGGTTCAAACATCGTGTTAGCTGACCATCTATCTGTTGAGAAGGAAGATGATTATACAGGGAATTCCTCCTGCTTCAAAACTTAAAAGGCTTTTCTGATTGTCTGCATACAATAACTACTCAACTGGTCTACAGTTATGTTTATATATATCTATGTCTATGGATGATTATTAGGTATATATATATGTTTATATATGGAACGGAAGGCGAGCTAAAGACTTTCTAAATTGATACATGTGTGGCAAAAGGCGAAGGAGATGTTATTTACACCTGGGATTTCCTATAATAATTCATGAATGATTTGAGAAATTTCTTGAAGAAGCGAATGGGTTTCCTGCACTTAATAATAATATCCGCAAATTCCCACTTTCCCAAGTATAGCCACACCAAGGTTCTTTCCCCTCTCTCCGACCCGCCTACCTTCAGATAAACAATTCATAACAATGAGTTGAAGGCAAGCGATTCCAGATGGAAAATAAACGGGATAAGATACATCATTCAGAGGCACACACTTGTAATTACAGTGGATACAGAAACGGTGCTCTTAAGATATCTACAAGTACGATAATGTTGTATAGAATCCGGAATGAGCTCTGCATACTAAATATTAGGAGACTAGTTTTGAATTACAGCTCCAGCGGCCCCACAATGTAACCTACATATGTAATTTATGCGCGTCTCTTGTTGTTTATGCCAGCTTTTATAGTCGCATTCTCTCATATAAAATGCTCACACTTGTTTCTATGAAGAAAGCTGAGACGTGAGGAGATGATAAAAAATTGAGAAAGCAATTTTGACATGGTTAAATTTTATGCGCATCCACTTTACCGTCCTTGATATGATGAGAGCCAGGAAACTAGGAAATGAAATGTCTTCATGTAATAAATCCCTTTTTTATGAATTTCTTTTTATAAAGTAAGGAACCATTCGTGTTGCTTTCCGTATTAAACAATGTCTGCGTCCAAGTTTTTTCCCCAATGATGGTTTTCTTTTATATCAAACAAGTTTTTCTAAATCCGACCACAATAAGAGGCAGGCGTTCATATGATTGGTAACTATAATAATCCTATATGTTTACTATAAACTATATAAACGCTTCAAAAGTTATTTTTGTTATAGTCAATAACGTTACATAATTTTTTGAGAGCCTATTTTGAAATTATAAAGCTTCTCAAGGGAATGAAGTCTCCAGTGGATGTGAAACTCAAAGTTGTAGTAATGCTCATAGTTAGTAAAGGGAGTACGGGCCACTTGCATTGTCCATCACTCTAAGTCCCATTCTGCCATACATTCGTATTCGTATATAAGGGGATGTGCATTTTATCTTGCCACATAAGCTTTGTGCATGGTTCGTGCAATAAAAAGGTTCTATAGTTCTTGGATAGGATTTGTATAGAGTTGATATTTGTAGGTGGAGAAAATTCGTGTGGTTCGTGGATGAGGTTTTGTACGGTTCCTATAGGGTTTTTCCTTCACTCGCATTCCATTATTCATTCATTTTGTTCATTCTGTTGGGATTGGAAATAGTTGGGAGAAATTGAGAGAGATAAAGGGATTAGTCCGGTGAAATAATTTCAAGTAATTGGAAGTGTAGTTGGTAGATTTTCTTGCCCAAGGAGACTAGGAGTAATAGAGCTTTTGAGCAAACGTGCATAATAATAATTGGGTTGAGGTCCACGGGGTATTCTAGCATGAGGATGATCATGTGGAGGATATTGGTTTTTATACAATGATGATCTAGTTGAAGGGTGTTGGGGTGAACTATAACGGAGACGAACACTGGAGATGATGACAGGAGGAGATTACACAGTCGTTTCCCTGTCTATACGAATATACTCGACAGAATGGGCATCATATCAGGATATGGGGTCATGAGGGTCCATTCGTTCAAGCCGTCGGTCCAGAGTACTCCGACCCTCACCATTCTCCTTGACGGAGTGTCCATTAAGAACAGTGCGTTTGAGAAATAAACAGAGCATCACTAAGCCACAACAAACAAGGGCTGAGACGATAGCTGCAGCCACGGGGATGTACACAGCAGGGGACATCAACTGACTAATGGTCATCCAAAAGGAATCACACGATTTCTCATCGGACAGAGTAGTGGGACAGTGCACCTCACCGTCGCACCATAATTTGTCACTGATACATGCATTCAATTCGGGACAGAAGGATTCGCAGATCTGACTCTGAATGGACTGCTGCTGCTGCTGGTCATGTTGGCTGGTGGAAATGTCTTGTTCTGAGATCTTCTTTGTCGTATCCACGATACTGGGGAAGGAAACATTGCGGAGTAGAAAGGAGTCATCACTCGTAATTCCAGGAATGTTGAGGGATTTCCCCGTCTTGGCTTTCTCCATGTTGATGAGAGCTACCTTCATTTTTGCGGACATGAGTTCAAGCCATTGCAGCCTGTAGCTTCCTAATTCCCTCCCGATGAACTCGATAACGAATTTGGGGGGAAGGGCCGGATACAAGGGAGATTGGAATTGATCGAAATCGTCAGAGTAGATTTCAACAATTTGCCCGGCTTTCTTGGTCATTTGTTGGAGGTTGGATGCGGGACAAATTTTGTGAATTCTCTTGTTGTTTCTGTCATAGATAAAAATCCGGTTTTTCGTGGTGGGACACATGCGATTCTCGAAGGAGGTGGAGATGAAGGAGCCCTGGAGGTAATCCAAGCTGGTCCCATTGATGACGGTTCGGTTGGCGAACCTGGTGGATGAGGAGCTGGAATCCACCATGGCATAGCCCGGCACTCGCAGATACAAACTGTAACCCTCCCTAGCTTCAATGATCCACGGATAATGCTCACAGGTTGGAGGCTTATCCTTCAACCCATGAGTGAAGGAGCTCTCGAGGGAGATCATTCCCGATTCCGTCTTCATGTAATGGTTATCTCCCCGACATCCTCCGGATTTTAATTCGTATTCAAAGTAGACGTAGAAATTCTCATGCGAGTCCTGACTTTTCATATTCTCCACGGCAAATTTTATGTGAACTTTCCTTCCTAAAAATGTGAAGAAGAACATGGGGTTATTGGAGGAATTGCCACAGATACAATTCCTATGGGAAGTTATGTTAATATTTGTCCAGATCTCCTCGTAGATGTCAATCGATGCACTTGGTGGCCTCCAGCCCTGGTCTCCCCCCAGTGACTCGTTGCAAACGTACCGACCCGTCTCAAAATCCGTGAGGGTATTGCAAGGTCGATCACCGAAAGACGAATTGAGAATCTTCAGATGAAGACTCTCGTAGGATGGGAGTGTGAATGTGTAGATGCAAGTGATATTCGTCTTGCCCCCACGTCCAAAGTCAAAAACATCGTCACTTGTTCGGATGATACCCCGATTGGATTTTATCTTTGCCAGATTGTAATGTCGATTGCACGTGCCGTCAGTTCCAGCGTGCCTTCGAACGAACTCGTAGTTAAACTGATAGTGCAGGGGCCGGAGAGCCGTTCCCTGCAGTAAATAATGCAAAAAATTACAAAAAATCTCTTTTAGTAACAGTCAGTCATGACCCACAGAAACATACACAAAAACATAGCTACTTGCTCTATTTCTCTTGGCGTGTCCACCCAGTCCGTACACATTATCTCCCACCACTCTTGTCCACTTACCTAACATTTCCCACTTCCATTCATTCCATTAGTCAAACAATATGTAAACTGCCAAACAGTGCACACTATTTTTTCCTACATAACATGCAACATGCCTCTTTTGCTTTATCTCCTGGAAGCGCTTAATATATTGCTTCGGAAAGAAGAAACATATTTTAGAGTGTAAGAGAGGGATGGAGGGATTTGTAATTTAGCCATCTAAACGTTTGTAATTTAGTGCCTCATGTAATGTAGGCGAAGAGCGTGGAGACATGGAGAACATATCCATGGGCCGTGTTGCATACAATTTTAATGTGGGAAGAAAGCACATGTGAACTATAGGAGCTGGATTTTTTGGAAAAACATTGAACTGTGGGCGATCCTTCCGTTGAAAAGGTTAGGGTATGAAATTAACAGAGAATTAGGGACCTGAAAACATGTGAATAACTCATGGGCAGAACGCTCCAAAGAAAAGATTTTACATTTCATGGAAATCATGCTCGAAAAACTGGGCTGCTTCTGCTTGGTCTCCCAATGTCTTCACGTGGAAAATTGTTTCAGAGCTTTTAATTGTCCGTGATGAAAGAATGAATAGTGAGAGGAAGGAAAGAATGTGCATACATGAAGTGGTTGGGAATGAAAGAATGCATACGCAGCCATACCACAACATGCTTTACGACTTTCTTCTCACTCACATTTAACTTTCTCCTGACACATTCTACCCATCTAACCTTTATAATCCTTGCACACGTAATCCACAAGATAGAATTTAGACGGACGTCCATCAGTCTAAATCCGCCTCTGGATCTACTACATGCATCAGAGATAAAAGCACTGGTTTTCATTCCGTCCTATTTACACAATATATACAGTGTCCTTGAGCCCTAAAACTCTCACTTCGCTAGATCCCTTAAATCCAAGTAGTATTTTTCCCCTTTCCACCTCACCCCGGGTAACGTTCATCTAACATGTGTTACTGCTGGATAATTTCCAAACTTAAAAAAATGCTTAAAGAGCAGACAAAAGTTGTAAGCAACTGTGTTACACACGAGTAAATAGTAGCGTTCACACCATAAAAACGTTTTTCGCAATTACAACTTTATGTTTGTTGTGTCTCAATAAATGGCATATTCTTAATCTTAAGGCTGACAATAAGACTCGGTGCGGATGATAATATCTTATTCTTAGAATTTTACAGCTTTCTTCGGTTCCTTTCTATTTAAAATCAACGATTTTCAATTTCCAACAATGGTCCGGAAGCATGAAATTCAGGGGATGGATGAACTAATTTGAAACTTTCACTTCTTTACTGGAATAGCTATCTTACCAAGATCAATTTATTATGGCGCATGTAATTAAGTACAAGAATTAATAAGGCAGGTAAATATTTTGTATTGAAATTACGATTGTCTTATTAGTGGAGCCAGTATATCTGCATTTAAAAATTGAGTAAGCGCGTTTCCCATGCTTACAAGTCTGTAATATGAGGTAAAAGGTTTAAAAAAATATTGGTGCTCAGCACGAGGTGCTAAATCAAGTATGTGGGCTAAGCTAGTAGTAGTGCTGGGCTGCTGGAGCACAAGCTATTTTAAAAATTTCACAATAATTCAATAAAAAGAAATAGCATCATGTTTTGAAATAATTACATAAACCTTGTAGTGATATATATAATATTTTAGTTCATTTTTTTTCTTCCGGGAGTTATCGGGTCAAGCGACAATAAAAAACGAGGATAAGAGGACATCAAGTTATAACTACCGTATCTACGGGGTGCTTCGATAAAACTACGACTATACGAAGTAGGAGATAAAAGATAATGAAAATTGTTTGATGGTGAAAACAATGCCTTTTTATGCCTACCTCAGGCCCGAATGCCCAATAGGAAAGCCATAAAAGGTTCTCCAAGCTGAATTTAAGGAGATTTGGGATTCATTTCAAACTCTATTTAGAATACATTATGTGACGTCATACTATGTAGCTCTAATTGTAAGTATTATTAAGAAAGCTGAAAATGGATGTTTAGAATTGGTGCTACTTATTATCCTACTTATTGTCAGTGTATGTAGTTCAAAAGTCAGAGAGAACCAAGGTTCGAGGGGGAAATTGTGGAAGACAAAAACTACAATAAAATTTCCCGGACAGCCCAGATACGCCAGACTGGAGATAGCCGTGTAAAGTCCAAAAGGCGCTATATGCAAAAATCGCTTGTACGGGATTTAACATGTACTACCATGCTTAAGCGATTTCTGCATATAGCGCCTTCTGGACTTTACCCGACGAGATATTTCACCCCCCCCCCCCAATTCTAGGTCCCTCTAAATTTGGAACAAGTGCAAGTATTAGTAGCATGATGAGAAAAGAGTCGAAAGTAGAATTTTAGAGAGCAGCGTTCTTCTCAGCATGAAAAAACTATGCTTTGATACCGACCAGAGTGGAAAAACTTAGTAACCACTGGGGTTACTGGAGTGTAAGTTATACGACGTACTGGACTGGAGTGACATATTGGAAGTAATGTTGAGAGAGAAAAAGAGAAGGTAAAATAGGAAAAGGGTGTGGAGAAGAATAGGTGAGAAAAAGTGTACCTCCATAAATTGTTGTTCAATGATGAGTCTTGAACCAGCGGAGATATAGGACTCATTGGCGGTACAAGCCCGGACCAACCTGGTTTCATTCTGTAAAGCCTTATGGTCACAGAGTCGCGGAAGTTCGTTATCACAATAGGTTGCCAGGAGAGCATTATTTCTTGTGTCAATTCCATCCCAGATTCGAAGCCGAGTTGTACAGTTTCCTTCATATTCCTTTGAGTCCTGGGAATGGAAAAAACAATAAATCAAATTAGACTTTTCCACTGTTTGCACAGAAAATTTCTTACAGGTATGTTGAAGAAAATAGGAAGTACTGGACAAAATAGTAGAGGATTCTGTTGTAGTTCGTAAAAAATCCTTCCTCTCCTTACGGTGGGTGAGCTGGAGTGATCCGTTCTTTGGGTAGAAAATTCCATGGAGGAAAAGTAGAGACAGGGTCAGAGGGATAAGGACACAAAGCTGGAAACATTCTATCTGTTCTTATGGAACGTATAAAAATAGGACTGATTTTCCACGGAAAATCTCCTCCAGCTTTTCCAACATCCAATCCTTTGACTATCCCAAATAATACTCCTTCCCCGGAATCCATACGCTACTCCTAATTCCAACATGAGCTCGCTCAAGAAATGTAAAGAATGAAGAAATGAAAGTATTGGAAGGAAAATGTAAGCCTAAAATCCTAAAATACATTTGAGGGAAGCCAATAGACTGACCAATGTTGATGGAAAAATGTTTAAAGTTTCATAAAGACACTTTGAAATCCACGACTCCGTAGACTTGTTTATACCTTAGCATATTAGACGGACATGCCCATGCTTTTGTGGGACCAAAATGACAGGGATAGCCTGTTCAGGTACTCATAGAGCAGAGGTAAATAGAGTTGTGTAGCAGAGCTCTGTGAAAATAGTTTTGGGACTTAATAGGGCCTTGGAGAAATCTAGTAATAATAAGGAATAATAGGGAGAACGTTGGCGCAGAATCTAAGGTAGACAAAGTTTCCCTCAAAACCATTTCTACAATTGCAAAACTTTTTTCACGCTTCCTTATTATCCTTGATCAGACTGATGTCCTGTCTCCGAAATGGATTCAACACTATAAATGCAGCCATAACTGGATGTTCGTGACGAGTGACGAGTTTAAGGCCCTAAGAGTCTTTGCATAGAAGGATATGTGAGGGAACGGATAAAAGGTCCCTCGAGTCATTTCGTATTGGCTTGGAAATGAATGAAATGCACATGGGTGGTTAAACCGTTAAAGAGTCAAAGGGAATGTCTCAAGTGAATCACTTTCTCTTTCCCTGTATCACTCCATTCCGTTACTCCACACTCACCTCAACTTATTCTTTCATCTCGAAAATCTATTCCTCCTCAAAAATATCATGTTTTTCCTGCTTGGTTGATGTGGCGTTTAAGTTAAATGTATTGAGAAAGTTGTACCAAATGTAGCAGAGATGTGAATTTCAATGGAATATAATTACTATTGAGTTTAATATCATCTTTGGGGAAGAAGGCCAACTTAAGAACTCTATCGTCCAGATTTGTTTTGTTGCTTACAAGATGATGCCTTGCTTGGGAAATATTTTCATATTTTGAATGTTTGAATTTTGAATGAACTTTTCCTTTCAATATCCTCATTTATTTAATCTCATTCATACCGACACCTCCTTTTCCTTTCTATGAAAACTGAACATGAATTATTGTAGAAACTTTTTTTTTCATCTCATTTGAACTAGAGTAGGTCCAGTAACTCCAGTTATTGGAGATTCAGAGCTCAGTTGCATAGTAATGAGGATTAACGGAATTAAGGTAGCCCTGCCAGAGTGGATTATCCTCGTTGGTTTGAGAGTAACAAAAATGATGACTAACCTCCTATCCAAGGCTTATCTTCCAAACTCTGAGGAAGGAAAAACAGGCTAATAGAGATTTTGGGTGAGTTGATTTGAAGGAGAACAAGAGTTGTGTGCTGGAATCCAGTTATGTAATAGACTATGAAGATCAATCTATGAAGCTCCCCACGGCCAAAGAATTTAATTATTGAAAGCTGTTTATTACTTTGAATGTTGAGATACTTGGGGATTAACATTTACACTCTTCTCGTGTACCTGGAGCGACTTTAATGATTGGAAGGCTCAATTTTCGTGGGATATATTCCCTGACCTACATTTCATTTCATTGGCGTCGTAAACACCATAAATTGAATTAAATATTCATTTAGTCCATTTAATGTTTTCCAAACAAGTGAATATAATTTAATGATCTAATTGCCCATAAAGTGCAGTGGAATATCTCGCGCTCTTACCTTCCAAACCAATTTAGTTTTCAGATACGTAACATATCGGGGCTAAAGGGCAAAAGACGCTATAAAATGATTCTGTAACAAATAGTTTTTGCACATGTAAAAAAAAACCAAACTATTGAAGCAAATTTAGTTTATTTATATTTTTGTGATCAAGAGCCGTAGGCTCAGTATCCGTATTCTGAATAATAATATAGCTCTTTTTGAATTCAACCTATCGGATGCAGTTTTTGAGGAGTGAATGCAGAAATTCAACGACGATATTTCAAACATTAATAAGATACCAACGACAATAATAATTGTAAGAAAATACATTAAAAATTTGATTGGAAAGCTGGGAATATAAGCTCAAATGAAAGTTTGAGCTTATTGATTAGATATTGAGAGCTGAGGCGAGCCCTTGCTGATTTTGAGGGTTAAAGTACATATGAACATGTGAATAAGCTTAGTAGCTTTTCTTTGGAAAAGTATTCAAAAGATGTGGATTTTAGGCCGGAAATTGGAGGAAGCTGAAACTTTTGTGAATGCAGTGCAGAGATGTGTTTGGAGAGTTAAAGGAAAAAATGTTTTTGAAAGATTTCTATTACAGAGCTACTGGCTCTTCAAAGTTTCTGTAAACATTTTTGGGCAAGCTTCGAGGGCAGGGCGAGCTCGGAAATACATATTTTCAACTGAAGAAGTACAACAGTTGTTCGTGCCTTGAAGGTATGGGCCAAAAATAAATATGAACTAGGAAATTGTTGCGTCTTGCTTAGTTAGTAGAAGAAAAAATGGGAAAGAAGTTGTCAAGTGGTAGTTTTTGAGTCGTCTGGACATAAAAGTGTAATTATTCATAATTAATGAGAGAGTAAAATGATTAGGCTTATTAAATTGACGGGAGTGTTATAACAAGAAAATGGAATAGTATCATCGTGTATAGGAGAGAAATTTTTGAGCCGACACTTATGAGTTATGAGAGGAGAAAGTAATTCGGGAAATAATTTAAAGAATAAAATGGGTTACCTTAATGAGATCCCGCCGGTACGCACTGAAGTAGACCCAAATGGCTTCGTGCTTACTCCCACGGAATTCGTAGCGACAAGTTGTATTCAAGGGAATGGTGTGCCGTGGACTGGAGACCGTCCCTGATTTTCCCGTAATCCAATTACCGCCATACTCCTGAGCCTGGAAACCCAAGTGCTCGTCTTCCTGAGAGCTGATAAACTGTTTCCGGTAAAAACAAATGAGGTTCTGAGATGTTGTTTCCCCCTCATTACTGACTCGGAGAGAGAACATTTTCCATGGGAAGAATATAATGTAGTATCGTATGGAATAAACTATGGAGCATAATTTGGAAGTGGGAGGGAAAGAGTGAAAATGTTTATTGTGTAGGAGGAACTTTGAAAAAGGGAGCAGGAATTTCAATTACTTGAATGCATTCACGGCAAAGCTTGGTGTCATTTGCAACTCAGTGTAACAGTGTAAGGGGAAACGTGAAGGTCCGCGGATGGAATGGTGAAATGCTTTTACTATAGCGTAATAATCCAAGAACATGAATGCTCCTCCAAAACTCGAACCAACTTAAACTAACAATGAGACTAGAAAATAGAAGCGAAAAACAAAGCCAAGGAAATAGTGGAGAGAGATAGAGACAGAAACTTACAATAAAGCTGCAATTATGATGATTATTATAATCCGCACTCTCCGAATCAACGATGACAACGCCAACATCGAGTTCGAATCCCCTCAAAGGACTTGGGAAAGGAGCTGCTGGTTTTGGATCCAAGGGATTGCCAAATGCTGTGGAGTGGAAAGCAACGAGGATGGCAGGTCCAGAGGATGTAATGGGAGGAATGTACGTCCCGCCACATAGTTTGAGCAAAACAGGATCATTTGTAGAGGTGCCGTCGTAAATAATCAAACTATCCCGATCCCCACGGCAATCCTCCCAGGCTAGGAAAGAATCCATACTTGAAGACTGCTCGAGAGTGTAGGAGCCCGAGCTGGAGAGTAGTTGACGACCTGGTATCGATCTTAATTGAACTTTATGCGGCTTCATTTGTGTAACTTGGATGAGAACACGTTTACATGGCGGTACTTCCCTTTGACGAACCGTGTAGTAACAAGTTACATTACGAGGATATAAACCCGGATAATTTGGAGATTGTATTTTACAACGAATTTTATGACAAGTGTCGAGAACACGGGAGCAGTAAGTGTCGGGAACCAGAACTCCTCGCTCGATCGGACTATTCACCACACCATACCTTTTGCCAAACAAATGGGTTAGCATTTTAATAGTCAAATATATATTTTCCCCCTATAACCAGCTCAACGCCATTATTTACTACCGAAATTAACCTGTCGTAAACTTTCAATGGACCCAATAAAAAAGCCAATGTCTCAATTACTCCCGAGTTATAGACTCCTACTTCTTCTCATACCGTCATCTCCAGCCTCTGCAGCCTCTCTACTCCACACCAGCCCTAGCAGTTCCTTCTTTCACCTACATCCCCTGCATACACATACCTAACATTCCCTCATACGTAATCGTCCTCCACCGCCATAGTAGCTTCATATGTTTAAGATAATGCCAAGAGCCTCGATTTCCCTTTCTCCTAAAGATCCCTCGCTAGTTTTCAAACCATCCTTTCACTTTTAACATAGCTTCTTCCAACAAACCAAACTATGTACCTCCTTTAAATCTCTCTGACTGAGTTTCTCTGTTTAATTTTCCTATATTGTCAACATCAATTCTACAGATAAATTCACTTTAGCGTCCGTCATCCTCCATTGGAGGAGCAGTATTATTGTACTCAATCCAGAATAACGCGTAAATAAAGCCAAATGAAATGAAAATTAATGTTTTACATATTTCCATTACTCCTCAACTTCCCACCTGTTTACCCTCTTAACTCAAGCACAATTTTAAACTTTCGCCTACACTTTTGTCGTGTATAGTGTATCATTCATACTGCATAAGGTACACTGAGTAATTGTATTAGTCCTAGCTTTAACCTCAACTGTCGTCTTTATGCTTCCAAAATTTAGGAATAATAATAATTCTACTTTCTCTCCTACCATGCATTGGTTAGAGGTTCAAGAAGATTTGTTCTACTTCTCGTATGCTTAATAACATAGGCACAAAGACGGAGTGGTGGTATAGAAGAACGAAGAAGTAAATGAGCCGGTACTTACCTAACAACTGCCAAGGACTTGGGAATGAATTTATAGCGTATTTTAAAATCAAATTCCAAATGGTTGGTTTGTTGTTGTGAGCCTGTTATCACAGTCGTATCCCCTCCTCGGGTCGTCCACTTGCTCAAGTTATGCACCGTGTCGTTCGTCTTCTCCTTGACTTTAGTCGCATTCTGACTACTTCCTGGAGCGACCACAGATGAAGAGCCGAGTGCCCCGAGACTAAGTGTCAAGACAATTGCGCTCATTTCACTGAAATAGACTGAGTAGCCCACACCTGTACCACACCACTGTCCTCCAGTAATTGGTCGGTTTATCTCGAAAATCTGGAGGGAAATAGAAAGGAGGTTGGGGTGAAATCCGGTGAAATAAAGCCTACACAACATACAAAGAGGCTGGGAAAGTGGATTTTGAAAATAAAATTAGACCTGCAAGGAGCCAGTGGGACAGCCTTGGACCATTGCAGAAGTGAATTGGCCAATATTGATTGAATCAAACATGATCTAAGGAAATAGAGATAAATGTAAGTTGCGGGGTAAGTCAATTTGTCAAGTCCTAACCAACCAGATGATTTCCATGTTTTTCCCCCTACTTTTTTCCACACCAATCTCCACATCCTCTGTCAATCAATTTAACTACACACGCTTATAAAATATTTACTTTCATAGAAGTTGAGCGGTTATGGAGAGCCAACGGCATTGAAGCTGTTTCAGTCGGTCGTATGCGTAGTAGATACGTAACTTGATATTGTAAGGAGAGGGGGATTTGAATGAGGAGATGGACGGAAAGGACGTTGTTGCTCTTGGAGGAGAGCCTGAGGGAGCTGCGTAAAAATCACTTAATAATTTTTGTAAAAGTGATCTGGATTCTCCAAGTGGTTATGGAGTGGGATAGAAAAAGTGCTAGAGCCATTGAGAAGGAAAACATGGAATGAATTGCTGATATTTCCACGCAATACAATCAGAATGAAATCTGTGGATAATAAAGAAAGGTGGAAAATGTACGGGAGCTTGGTGCTCTCTGGTGAAAGTAAGGTATGAGTCTTTGGCCTTTCCGTGTATAGGACACAGGATATGTAAGGACCAAGTGAATCCTGTTATGTACACAAACATTCAACGAAAATAGCCTCTGCAGCTTTTGCTCTTGGTTTTTATACCGTAAGTTGCATAAGGAAATGGTAGAGGTATAGAGAGAGAGGTATAAATAAAGGCTGTACAGGAAGGTAGGGGAAGTGTAAGATTGTGCGGAGAGGAGCAGAAAGCCTGAACATTGGGAGTAATTTCTTTAGCTTGTATGTACGCACGTGTTGGGTGAGATGACTCCCTTTGCTGGATCACTTCCCTCTATACGCTTGCCCCCGGCATCTCTAACCCGGACACGTTAAGAGGAACTTAAATCCATCCTCGTTGCTCTCCTCATACTTTGGGGATAGCAGGCCGTTTTTACATGGTGCGTTCCAACTAAGTTTCAAATGTATAAATGTATGTAATATTTGGAGGAAAACATATTACCTGAACGAAATCCCCAAAATTATCACCGGCAGCTGCAAAAGCGAGTTGACATACAAAATGTGGAGCGGAGGCGGGAGGTTTGTCTCCGCCCGTTGCTGATGACGAGCCTTGGAGCGGACTCTTTGCTTCTTGCTGGCGACTCTGGAGAATACTCGATATGGTTTCTGATGACAGGGAAAGTGAATATGTTGAGCCCCATTCTCCGTAGTAAGTCCGGTTACAAGCTGCTTAGAAAAAGAATATGTGAGAAATAGTGAGGAAATTCATGGAAATAGAAAATAAATTACATCACACAATGTTATACATCTGCCTGCATTTAACATGTCATCATGGAGCGCTCCGAGCCACGCTTAACGCAAAGTGCCTCGTTATATCCGAAGTCCAAGAGAGTAACTCCTCCGAAATTTTCTACAGCTATTCATTCTTTATAGTAGCACTCTCATATGGTACGTAGGAGTCTTTTAGTGCGTAGAAATTCCCATCCCCTTTTTCACTCAATGTTCCCACTCTTCAACTCTTCATGTAATAGAGCCGACAAAATATACAACTAGCCAAAAAACATTGCAACTTTCACTCTCGCTTTCTCATCCACTCAGCATAGGATAACCATATTGAATACGGGGAGAGGCACAAGCATTATGTAAATGTGTCAAATGATCTTTATTTCATATTCCCATAACCGTTTCCCCTTCCTTTCTTACTACGCTATCATCTTTTCCAACAAATTTTATCGTAGCATTCAAATGATTCTTCTCATTTTAGTCATTGCCAGCCCGCAGCTTTGGCTCCACTCTTAAGAGTATTTTATCAGTCGTTCTCTTCATTCCAATCCTTACGAAATTCATACTACACATATTCTGTACATCCAGCAGTTCCAGCCACATAAACACATGTAATGATTTTCTGCATGATAATCTATAAATATACTAAAGTGTACACCCTATAAAATCCCAAAATAACTTTTTCTGTCTGCTTAGAGAAACTTCGATTGAAAAAGATTTCAAAATTATTGCCATACACTTATTCAATGTTTATGTAGATGCAAATAATGAAATCCATGTGGAAATAACGGGTAAACTGTGTTATCATTTACTGATAAAAGAGTTGGAGGAATTTGCTACTAAAAAACGCTACACACATTTTCAGTGAAATTCAAAAGGAGTTGTTGCACAAGTATGTATGATTATAAATTAGAGACGGATTCAGATTGGCATAGTATTAGTCATTAAAATAATTTTATGGAAATAACAATTTTATAAAAACTTTTATTTTGGGAATTATTTCCTTTCAGCTGCTGCAGATGATGTTCTTTCGGATCTGTTTAGACTGTTACGTGGCCTAAGCTTGTCCGATTTCCTGCTGTAGAAAATAGTCCTAGCCTTTGGTTTGATCTGGCCCCGATTGTTTGCTTGCCTGGGGTTGATTGATGTATTCCTTGCTGCGCGGTCGATGTAGCTTTATAGTAGAGCCCAATATGAAGTTTGAATTTTGGATGAAGTGTTGTAGAAGGCTGATCCCATGATCCGGATTTTTTGATCCGAGTTATTCTATAAATTCTGTTTTTTTCTTGTTCTTCAGTATCTTTTAAAACTCTGTTGAGCATGCTCTCGCCCGAAAAGGAATTTGATTTTCCCATTGGAACTTCCTTCTTTCGTATTCTGAAACCTTGTTCTCTATCTAAGCACACATTATTTGGGAACTAAAGACTTTTGGCATTATTTCATTCATATGGATCATCATACTAACACGGTCGGTGTTTTAGTCAAAATAATTACGTGGGTAAGTACCGGTCAGAAATTATTCCCGACAGTTCCTAACTAAAACTGCCACAAATCGTGAGTGAGAGCTCTCTGTTCAGAAATATTTTATTTCTCAAGAGAAAAAACGGATTCTTCGGTATGGAATTGTTCACTGAATGCGCAGAATAGAAGCAAATCGATCACCGAGTTTTTGTTCGACTGATGATGATGGTAAAAGTTGTAGCGTAGTTGTTTTGCTGCCAGTCTGGCTATACCTTTTCTCTACAATTTTCTTTCCGTGGAACCTTCTTGTCGTAGGATCTAAAAATGGGATGCAACCTTGCCATCGCTGTAGTAAACTCCTTTTTTCGCCTTTCTCTAAACCCATTCGGTCAACAATGGCTAGTAGTACTTCATACGCATAAGGAACCCAAAAGTGGTTGTTTGGATGATCCTTTACGTTTGCATTGGGCTCTTCCAAAGATTGTAAGAGATTGGTAGACATATAGAACTGCTCATCGGACTTTCGAAACATTTTCCTTTTACGTGAACAAATGTATGTTCGGAAAGGTTGACTATCATGAACTGGACCGCGAGAGAAAGTCCATCTCTATCTACATTTTGTCGGAAGATAGCTTTGATCTAACATCATTTAGGATTACAGTCATTGGAGGACTCGCAAATAGAAATTTTACATAGAAGGAAACTAGAATCGCATTCGATTCGAAAATTGGGTATGTGGCAGATTTTCTTTTTCCAAATCAGAGGGATTTTTGACGTAGGACCAACAATCATTAATAACAACGGGGTTTAGGAATTTGACAAGGAAATAATACAATTTTGACAATTAATAATAAACACGCTGTAGTGTAAATGTATTTGTATATGTATAAGCGTCTACGTCTAAAGTAACGCTATTCATGAGGACTTGGACAGCTTTTTAGGAGAATAAATATTAAGGCATATTTTATGGAAAAAGAAGAAAAATGTCCTGTGAAAAATGATGATGAAGTCACAAAGGCAATTAAATTGATTATAAAGAGTAACTTAACAGGTGAAATAATGATTTCTAGCAAATGCGATAATTCCACTAGTCCGGTAAATTATTGAAGAGCAGCTTAGCAGGTCGAAGAGTATGACCATCTACTGGTGTAAGAAATGGGTAGAGTAGCAATCAAGTACAAAATTAACGTAGCTTTTATTACCTTCAATTTAATACCACAAAATATAATAGCTTTCAGGAACCTCGCTAGGAAATAGGTAGTGACTGCTTACAATCAGGGACATGTTCCCTGCTACAAGAGTAGGAGGCTACTGAAGAATAATATTTCTTTCTTTGGGATTGATACCTAAGCCGAGACCGCACGGCTTAGGTAGCGTTGGCAATGACACGGTCAGGTTAGGGAATTGCATCCCATAACGAGCAAGGAGATAGGGATTTCTAAATAGTTGATATTCAGGGAGACCTTATCTCAAACACTTGAGCGAATTATATAGAATAGGTTTCAATAGGTAGGGAATTTAATTATTTAAATGTAAATTAATCTAAAGATTTACAAACCTTCAATTCCTGCGTCAACACTAGTGCATATTTTACGGGAAAAGAAGAACAATTTCCAGTTAAAAATGACGATGAAGTCGGAAAGGCAATTAAAGGATCATATTACTTTAAAAACTCAACCTCATTCCCGCGCCCGCGCGTCTAGCGAAATATCGCCGTTGATGTGTGGCTCGAATCAAAATTAATAAATCGCTCATTAAAAGCATAATTCTTTATCTCTTTAATTAAATACTAGTCACATTTGATTAAAGTAACTGTTAGTATCTGGCATTAAGTCACGAATAGTTAAAATAGTTACATAAATAGCTAATTTAAGTGAGTTAAGTGAC
>JAQFXU010001197.1:0-32620 GCA_034693705.1 Spatulosminthurus flaviceps
CATTCAAAATCCGAATTCATTGCTTGAAGTATTTTAATTTGAATTTTAATTCGTATTTTTCCGATTTCCCATCCTTGGTCTATTCAATGATTGATGACTTACGGTATCCAAATCCACAGTCCCTTCTTCTCTATTGTCTTTGAGGAAACAAGCTGGAGTCAGTGGTACCAAGTCATTCACATCTTCCGAAAAAAACGTAAGTGGCCTGGAATTTATCACACCTTCACAGTCCACCACAATTGTCTACAGCTCCTCGTAAGATAAGCAGGCTCTACCAAGGATTTTCTTCAACAGTTGCTTCAATATTCGAATTAATCTCTCCCAAAATCCGCCCCACCACGCAGCTGTCGGAGGATTCAACTTCCACTGTATTCGGAGTAGGCTAGCTTCTTTTTGGATTTTTTCCCAGTCCAGATCGCGAAGCTCCTTCCGAAGACCAACGAAATTGCGTCCGTTGTCACTGTATACAGTAGACGGTCTTCCACGCCTGACAATGAATCGCCTAAATGCTTCCAAAAACCCCCCAGTCGTCAAAGAAGTTACCAACTCCAGGTGGATCGCACGGTAAACTGCACAAGTAAATAAAACAATATAGCATTTACTTCCACCCTTTAAATACATTGGCCCTGTCAAGTCAACACCAACAATCTCGAACACTGTAGCATCTCTGACACGATCCTCGGGTAATGCAACCGGAGGATCGAACTCTTCATCATTTTTGCTTCAACTTTGCAACATCGAACACATCTTTTTAAAACTGAACGAACAGATTTCCTACCTCGAATTATCCAGTAATTATTTTTTAAATCCAAAAGTACTGTCTGTACCCCAGCATGCTTCATTACTTGATGTCGATGTAATACCAGAGCAGCAACAATGGGGTGATTGGAAGGTAATAGAATCGGGTTTTTGAAATCCACTGAGTCTTGTCTACTTTCAATCTTCGACTTAATTCGAATAAGCCCGTCACGGTCAATGAACACAGCAACTCCATTCACCATTCCTTCCCCACTTCTTCCAAACATTTCATTTTGCACGATTCGAATTAACTTTTTCTCTGCTACTGCCAACTCCTCAACAGTTAATCCTCCAGTCTCAATATTAAGATTAAAAATCCATCTCATGAATCGAATCAACCAAGCTATACTTCTCACAATTTTCTCAAAATTAAGTCCAAACTTGAGATACCACCTATCCCCAACATTGCCAATGAACGACAATAAACTTTGAATAGTTTTCTTCTTTTCTTCCTTCACGAGATTTTCGTCTGCCATAAATGTAGAATTGAGCGACTCTGCATTGTTATTCTTCAACCACGCAGGTCCCTCCCACCATTTCGATTCAAAAAGTTGTTTCACGCTGCATCCCCTAGACGGAAGGTCTGCTGGATTTAAACAGCCAGGTACGTGCCACCACTGCTCAGCTGATGTAGTATCTCGAATCTCCTTCACTCTGTTGCCAACAAAAGTGCCCCATTGCTCCTCGCGCTTTATCCAGCACAACGCAGTCGACGAGTCCGTCCAATAGTATGTAGGAATGTCCGCCATCTCGTGGATCTTCCTAATACTACTAACAAGTCTAGCTCCAATTAGACAACCCAGCAACTCCAGCCTTGGGATGGTTGTCTTCTTCAGCGGACTCACACGTGACTTAGCTTGTATCAAATGAATTGCGACTCCAGCACAAGTCTCCACTCTTAGGAATACAGCCGCTGCATAGCAATGGATACTTGCGTCTGAAAACACGTGAAGACTCTTACTCTCACCTTCCTCATACTGAACCCATCTTGGAATTCTGACTGAAGATAGCGAAGAAACTTCTTTCACCCATTTCAGAAATCTTGATTTGATTCCATCATTCAGTTCTTCATCCCAACCCGATTTAATGTTCCAACTCTCCTGCAACAATAATTTGGGAAGAATAGTGACCGGTGCAGTGAATCCTATAGGATCAAGCAGTTTGTGAGTGACACTCAGCAAAGCTCTCCGAGTAACAACTTCAGCCAATGTATTCAACTCTTCAACGCTGCAACTCAACGAATCTTCAATTTCGTTCCTCTTGAGGCCTAATACTTTTGACTCTGCTGTCTCATCACCATCACATGAATATTCCCATGCTCGTAAGTCAATTTTGCCCTTAGCCATTAACACAGTTGATTTATTTATGTACAGTTCCAATTCATGTTTATTGCTCAAACTATCTAAAAGATTATCTACGTAAAATGCGTTGATTAATCTCTGAGCAATCTCGTTAAATTCTATTGGACTGTTTTCCTGGTGGTGGAGAATTACTGCTCCTAACAAGAAAGGACTACATATTACTCCAAAAACCTCCCTGCAGTGCCTATAAATGCAAATTCTTTTTCTGTCGAGATCTTCCCACCAGAGAAATCTGACAAAGTCTCTAGTAGTATATAAGTAAGCATTTGTATGCATTTAAAAAATAGGCCCCGCACCTTTATCGTGGGGGAGGCCTTGACGGCCAAAACTTAAAATTGAAAAAATAATTTCGTATGATAGAAAAAGCTTGCACATGCAGAGACAACTTACTCAGCATTGTCCGAGTCCGTCTCACATTCCTTTTGTATACAAAAAGTGCAATATACGGCAAGTCATCCTTCAATTCTCTCTCCCTGCTTTTTATCCTCACAGAACTTATATACACAATTAATCATCCTCTGCAAATTTTCTCTCTCTCTCTGCATTTATCCTCACAGAAATTATATACAAAAAAATCATCCTCTGCAAATTCTCTCTCTATCTGCATTTATTTTCACAAAACTTATATACACAAAAATCATCCTCTGCAAATTCTCTCTCTATTGGCATTTATTCTCTCATAACTTATATACACAAAAATCATCCTCTGCAAATTCTCTCTCTCTGTCTCTCTCTTTCTCTACATTTATACACATAGCTCTTGTATACAGAATACTTTGCACTAAATATACACTTATTCAATGACTACTTTACAAGTGACAGACTGTATTGTAAACTATTATTCTTATTGTATTTTTTTCTCTGAATGGACAAATGCAATACAAACCTACTATTCTTATTGTATTTTTTTTGTGAATCTTATCTGTAGATGTGAAATATAATTTAATGCAATTTTTTTCACATCTAATATTATTAAACTAATGCATTAAACTTTTGATGCTTTTTTCACGAGTGGAGATAGACAATTTACTAAGAAATTATTTTAACATAAAAAACTTACGCATAATTAAATTCCTTGCACAGGAGACACATCTTTATGCAAATATTGTATATTATAGCATTTCTCTTTTTCGATTGATTGCAATTTTTACATGGATTAATTACATGGAGGATTTTCATAAATTATTCTACAATGGTAAAACTTGGTTTTTAGCATTCCGTTTTTAGACTCACGAGAAGCAACATAAAATTATGGCTTTATCTGTTCCTGTCGAGATAGAAAGAGTGTTAGGCTCTGGAAATCATCCTCTAACTGGTCATAGAGATTTGATAGTTAGTTACAAAGCACACTGTGTATTTAAAACACAAAGAAATAGTTTTTTTTTGGAATCGTGTAGTTAATATACACAAAAATTTTAAAAAACCCAAACTAGGAGTAGCAAGAGAAGAAAGAGTAAAAAAAATTTAGACAGAAAAAATTCATTGTATAATCAAAAATTTCCGTAGACATGTAATTTATCCGAAAGTTATAAAAGAGGCTCAGGCTCTTACTAATAAGCAAGAAGTTGTTAGTTATAAAGAACACATGCAAATGCATGTATTGGAATTTCACCCTGCAGATAAGGAAAATACTTTGGATTGGTACTTGGTGACATGGAGGTAATATTCATTATATTATTGCATTATTATTACTTTTAACATATCCGACAATTGTTACAAAGCAAAGAATAAAATATATTAAAAGGAATGTTCATGTGCATGTATGTATATAAAAATTAATATATACCAATGTTTAAAAAATTGTCTTAATTATTTGTTTTAGGCCCACGATGGCCCCTAAAAGCATGAGGGATGATTATAACCATTTGCTTCGGCAAAGGATATGCCGATATACTTGCCCCCACTACAACAAACATTATCAGACGTATGATAAGAAGGAGTTTTTGGATCATGCTGCTAAATGCTGGAACAGTAGGTTGAAGCTGGTGGTGCGTCCATTGAACATGGAAGGAGTTTGAATACAATGCTAGTGAGTGATGAATCATTTAATAAAATTAAGTGGCAAGTGGTGAAAATATTGTAAATAAATTTATGAAATTACATTTAATTTTTTTTGAAAGATGCTTAATTAATGAAATATGGGTATGATTTTTTAATAAAAAATTGGGGGAAATATGGGTATGGTTTTTTAATAAAAATTGGGGGAAAATATAATAATTTTGAGTTTTACAAATTTTATTTATTTTTTTTATTCATTTTAAATATATTTACATAATTGCAAGTTTTTTACAATATATAAGATATGTACGATCAAACGATCTTACATCCACAAAATTGTAAGCATAATTCTAACATGTTGAAACCGGGAGATAAATTATACCAATTAATCTCATCAAGGGTACTACAATGAAAAAAATTAGAAATTGCCCAATCAATAAAACAATAACAAAGGTGTCTTGTTACGAGACGAACTTTCCTACGTTTTTCCAATTTAGTCAACAATTTTTGTTGGGCTATAAAAATATGGAATTTTAATTATTACTTTGAAGTACTAGAAAAAAGTATACTACTAATAAGTAAATTAAATACAAATAAACTTACCATTTTCATGTAGAGTAACCCCTCCAGGGTACTTGTTGATCCAAGCTGCAATAGCTTCACGATCGCGATAGCGATTCCATTTTGATAGTAGGAAAGCTAACACGCGAGTTGAGTAGTCCGCCTGCAATCGCCGCTGGCTGCACACTATTCAAATATAATAAATAAATATTAATTATTAATCAAATGAAAAATCTATATTAACATACGAAAGAATTTAAGAGTAATCAATACACTTACACGTATCATTACTTTCATATTCTTTCTCAGGGCAGTTGTAAAGCACACCACTAAGAAGAACTGGTACCATTGTTATGTTAGAACGGGGGTGCTTATTTTTGCTGTTAATATTTCGAAAGCGAGGCAAACGAAATAAGTACATTGCAGTATTATTAGTGTTAATAGAACTTACGCTTGGTTTGCTGTAAAGACATTGGAATAAAAAATACTCATTAAATTTCATTCTATTGATAATTTTAATTAAAAGTTTAATATACGAAAATAGGGGATTACCCAAGCGTTTTGTGTGCTAAAAGAACTGGCAGGGGTGGAATCTGGTAAGGCCTAGGGCTCGTTTCCATGGGTTGATAGGTACTGTTGAAGACAAAAATAATTTCACATTAATAACAATAATTATGGCAATAAAATGACTAAAATTGGAAATTATATTTATTAAGTTACCTGTATTCCGGGATTGTTGTGGTATTTGTAATAGGACGTGACGTGGTTGATAAGGAAAGGAAACTATCAGTTTGCTGAGATTGATATTCGGTTAGGATTGAAACAAAGCTGTTGGCTAATTTGTCAGCTTGGTCATTGAGTAACGAATACTGCCGTGGGGATGAGGCTGGTGGAATGGGTAAATTTTTTGACGGAGTGGAAAATGGTTTAGTTGAGGAGGTACTAATGGATTTAGGAGTGGTTGGGGCAGGAGTAGTTACATACGAAGACGACTGCTTTTTTTGGACTTGTAAAACTTTAGGAGTGTTATTAATAATAGTAGGGGAAAGTGATGTGACGGTAAGTGGAGTGGTAGTAGGGATGAAAATAGACTTGGGTGTATTAATTATTACAGGCTTTGATTTAGAAAGTGTAACATTATGGGTGGAAATTTTAGGAGTGGTAGTTGTAGGCTGAATTGGCTTAGTAGTTGTGATGGGTGGAAAGAAAAAGGACTTGGGTGTAGAAGTGTTGAGAGGTTTTGAAATAAAAGGAACTTCCTTTGGTTTAGGAATAGGTTTAGAAGGGATTGAAGGAATAGGTTTAGAAGGGATATAAGGCAGTGGACGTAGGATTCGATCTTTTGGAATTTTAGCAATCAAAGGAATTACTTGAAAACATTCAGAAAACTTTTTTGCGTGAAAGACTATAGACTTAAAAGCAGTAAATTTTTCGCAGTAATAGTAAAAATATTCGTCGACTACAAAGGAAGTTTTCTGAGAAATGCAATTAAAGCACTTCTGAGTAATTTCAGAACTCTGAGCTAAGCAGCTCAAAGCACAAAGCAAGAATAATACGGAAAATCTCAGGATTATTCTTTGAGGAATAGTTCCAGAATGAGAAAATACTTTGCTGGAGATTTCATTTATACTGTTTTTTTAGTTGTGACAAGCACTTTTAAAAAAATACGTGGACAAAGGAAACTGCTGGAACAATCAAATTATTAAAAATTATTTTTTTCAAATAATAAATGTTTACATTGCATTAAAAATTGAAATGAGTAAAATTGAAACTGCTGACAATTATTGAATTATAATTCGCCTTTTGTTGGTTTCACGTTTTTTGTTTATGCGAACCATTTTTCACACATAGGCATCCAATTGAGGGAAACTCGAGCCATAGGAATTTCATGCACAGTTGACAGCAATGGTGAAAAACGGAGGGTATATAATAATACACTTCAATAATATCATCTGGCCAAAAAACGGTTTTGTAATTGTTATTTATGCACTTCTCACTTCCAACATTACATACATCTAACCTTGCGTATATTCTACAAAGTCTCCAGTATTGTGCTTTATTATAGTTTTCAGTAATAAAGCACATATTTAGTCTATTGATCAAGTTTTTAGGGATATACACATGAACAGTCTGGTTCTTTTAAATTTGGAAATTCGCCATGGAAGCACTTTTGACAAAGCCTGTGCCTTGCAAATGGGATGTAAGAATAGACAAATAAATTGAGGTTGTCCCAATCTTTTTCGCATAAATAATCTCTGTATGTGCAGTGCGCGTTGCCGCAACAGTAATTTTCGGTTGGTAAAAAAGTAGTAATTCTCCAGTTAGATTTTTTGTTATAAAATTCACAGAAGTATCGAAGAATATTCTGCCTAGACTCCATTGTGTTATTAAAAATTCTGCTAAAAATTTTAATTATTCCGGAACGGGTGAGCTTTCAAAATGGTCGTATTCTAAGCACTGACATTGGAGATTTTTGGGAGTTAAATTGTCACTTTTTCCTACAGAGTGAAAACAGTAGTCGCAAAGGACATGATTGGTATTTTGGTAACGATAGTAGGAAATAGAACCGTCAGAATCACTTAATATATCTACAAGACAATCGTTAAAACAACAACTAAAGTATTTAATATGCGTATAACTACTTACGTACAGGTCTCTATTATTATAGTCGGAAGGGTTGGGGCTTTGCTCTTCAAGGGTATTTGCCGTAATGTAATCGCTATAACATGCACCACAGAAAAGCTTGCTGTCAACTTCATAAATCTCTAATTTTTTCGTATACAATAACCAATAGCGCTTACAAAATTCACAATTCAAATCTTCTATCGTTGTAATATTGCTATGGATTTTTGGTTCACTCATTATTGTTATCACAGTCACAGTTCAAATTTTCAGGAGACCTACCCGTCTCGGGAGTTTTCCCATCTAATATTTCAAAACAGTTATTACAGATTATATGTTTAAGATCATACGCAAAAACTTTGAATGCAATACTACCGTCGTTGTGTAATACACTTTCACTGTTATTACATGAACAACAAGAAAAAATATTTGCGGGTAAGTACTTGTCGAAGTATAAATAACAACTTTCGGGTGATACACCTTTTGATAAATATCTGTCTGATTACTACAGCTTTCCTAATAGAATTAAAACAAGCCAAGCAAAACTGTTTGTTTTGAATTGAAAAGGTATGCAGGTGATGTGCCTTAATAAGCCAAAATCTTCCACAAAATGAACAATCTAGTGTGCTAGGAGGAAGTGGACTCACGTTCAGAATAGTTCTGAACATAATATTAGAATGGCACTTGTACCACTGTTTGTCAGTTCTATTTATACCTAGTATAAGTGTCATTCACCTACTTAGAATACTGAGGACATTGTTGATAGCTAAGACCCGCTTTCTAATAAATAATTATTACAAACGAGTTTTAGCGTTAAAATTACTTTTGGGGTTGAGAGATATATCATTATCATTTGTGAATCTATTGTATGAGTATTTAATGAGCACCTCACGAATCTCTTGCACATTCATTAAAAAATGTAATCATCATTACATTCACTTAAAATTTAAAGGTATATAAGAGAATGTTTTACAGTTATCTCAGTCTGCAAAATGGCATCACTAAATCTTACTAATTTTGCTTGTCAAAACTGCACAAAATTTGGAAATATATTTGTTGAAAATTTATATCCTTATTCAAAGTCCCAGTACTTATGTATAGATACATTTCAAAAATTAGATAAAAGTAGTTTTCCGGTTAGGATAATATCCAAGCCTGAAAACTGTCGTGAAGTTTTTTGTCCTAATAGTAACGGTGATTTCTTTTTCTACGTTTACATTATGTACGTGATTATTTTTGGGTGCATTGTTGTTGGACTGTTTTATAATCTAAGAGAAGAGCTGAGGGTATGCAGATGTCGCGGCTGCTTTCGATCTATGAGGACCACCCGGAGGAGCTCGCCTGAAGATCGAGGAGACGAAGTAACAGAAGCATTATAATTGTAAATATCTATGTATATGAAAATTATATGCGAAATAAAACAGCTATTATTTGTTTTAAAATCCAATTTATTCTTTGTTCAATAATAATTTACATAATTTTTTTATATCATATCAAGTGGTTTTTTTACAATTTCATTTTCATAAAACCTTCCAATAATATCGTCGCCATAAGTTTTAGACTTAAGTTGATACATATTTGGATGGCCTAAAATAATTTTCGTTATTATAAATATCTCGCGGCGATATTTTCGTTTCCGAACTTTTCTGAATTGAATCTTTTATTTTAGTATTATCACTTCGTCCCCAACTTTGTACTTAGGAGTTTTTGTTTTTTGAAATTTTAAAGAGCTGTACAAGTTATTCCAAACTTCATCAGAATTGCTTTCATTAACATCTATAGGGTGGAATTTTGTAGACTTATTAACAGTGTGATTTTTTGATGCTTCAATAAATGGTAGAATATTAATATATCTATGTGTTTTAGCATGGGTAAAGTAACGTTCCATTTTTTCAAGGGAATATCTTATATAAATCTCCGCCAGAGACGCCTTTAGTTCCGAAGACGTGAAGTAATGCTTTTTAATTCCGTGCAATTTCATAAATTCCAGGAACCTCTTACTTTTGAAAGACTTCTCTTGGTCCGACCAAATATAGATTGGGACGGGGGCACGTTTAAATATTTTTTCAAAAGCTGATATAAGATCGTTTGTATTTCTTGTCTTGACAGCCTCCAGATAAAGCATACGTGTAAAACAATCAACCACTACAAGAATATTTGAATATCCATTATTTTCTTTCTTGTATTGTGGCAAGACAGCATAGTCAAACGCGTACGTGTGATAGGGTCCAGGAATAAGTATTTTTCTTCGCTTAATTTTTTTATATAGTGTATGTAATGCGTAGGCAGATAGCTCTTGTTTTTCTCATCCCAGTAGCCAATGATGAATACGTTGATAGACTGCGGCAATGCAGTTTTAAATTTGCCATTTAAAGTCATCTTACAATTAAGGCTCATATTTAGGGCATCAGTGGGTGTACTGTAGTCAAATTTAAAAATAGAGTAGCCTCCATTTTTGAATTCAGATTGGGGTACAGGTGACCGGTCTTTAAACAGACGACTAAACACTTCGGCGGTGTATCCATTATTAAAATCACACTCAAAGGTTTGGGACGTGTGACTCTCGTTGTTGAGCTGTAACGTTAAATGCTCAATAGAGAAATCGTTATATGCAAAGGGGCTTTGTTTATAATTTCCATTTTGAGCAGTAGTTTTCACGAACGCTACTAAAACCTTATGGGGCAATGACCCTTGAAATATGTGTAGATCGTTTATTTGCAGACTATCTTTAGGCATTGTATGGAGTCGTACCTGACTTCTTTTGAAAGGTATGTTAATTCCACCGCTTCTTAGTAATTTTTCATGTTGTGCCTGAAGTTTAGGGTTTACTAATTTTTTGCAAACTATGAATTTGATCACCTGAATTTCTATTTTTGGGGATGGGGATGTCTCACCCTAGAGAAGACAGTATTCTGGATTAGATCTCGTTAAGCGTATGTTAAGGTTCAAGTTGGGGGGTAGATAATTTTTTGTTGTGAAAATGTCACTGAATATTGGTGTATAAATCTCAACTGATTTGCTTGTGGCAAAAAGAACTCTTCTTTCCTCCCATCTAATGTTAGCATCCGCAGCTACGTCCGGTTTATTATCAGTATAAAATAAACAGCATTGTTTTTCTACGTCATTATAGTCATTAGTGGTTAAAATTTTAAAGAACCTCTCCTCAGGATGGCTATTGTTTGAATCGCATGTATATGTAGAGGAAATAGACACACAGACATCAGAAAATAAGCTAAAGCCCGGACCGTCAATTGTGGCGTGTTTTATATTTCCAACCAAAGGAGTTTTATCAGAATTAGTTATTTTACATTTAATGTAAAGTTTACTATTTCGCAAATCAATATAATATCCCGGAGTTCCTGTGTAATTGAATTGAATTGGTGCTAAAATATCACTACTTAAAGCCTGAAGCGGAGAAATACTCTGGTAAATTGTCTGTAAAACACTTGTATCTGTTAATTCAAGCGTGTAGTCCAGTTCGTCTCTGTATCCCTCTTTGGTGTTTTTTAATGTTGAAAAATCCATTTTTACTCTGTTTGTTGTCGTATTTTTTTCTTTCCACCTCTTTTACGTTTGACCACTTTTCGTTTTTGGGAGCTTTGTTTAGGTTTTTTTGATTTTGGTTTTTTCTTAGACCTTTTTTTAATAGGAGCTTGTTTAATGGTGGACGCACCAAGAACGTTTATTTTTGATCTAGCCATAACCGCGTTTATATAGGGCTGGGGAACGTAACTTAACTTGAGCATCACTGTTGAGCTCTGAGAATCAAATGCCAATAGTTGCCCATGTTCGTTAGTTAAAAATATATGAACATTGTCAAACGAAATGTTTTTATCTAATTCCATTTCTATGTTCACACCATTTGCTATTACATCTCCATTTTTACTAACTTTAAAGAACTTTATCATGCTGAACCATCTTCCCAAAAAGTAGCTTGGTTTTATATGTTCCATGTTTAATATTGCAAATTTAGGAAAATAACTTACTTCTTCTTTGGATGAAAATATATATGTTTTTACTTTTGTACTGAAATTCTCGTCCACATTGAACAGTCTACACATCGAAGATGAAAGCCTCATCCTAATTAACTCGTCCGCCTTATTTGTATATACGAATTGATTTAAATGGTTAACAGAGAAGTGAACCATACGCTGCAAATTGTAAGCATGAGGTCTAAGATTTAGTTCAGAAATGATTTGTTCCTTACTATACTCCTCATTGTGAAAACTGTTTTCGTAGGAAACTGAAATTTCTCTTGGCACTCTCTTAGCCACAATCTGTATTGTATTTGATGAAACCTTCGAAAATTCAGATTTATCCACTTCCCGCGTTGCGTATGTAGCTCCTTGTCCGAATTCATTAGTATCAAAGCCTACGATTGTTGCAAATCGTTTATCAAATTGGAAAACGTAATCGTCTTCATTATTTATTGCTAAGGTAGTACTCCCCGCAGGGGCTGACGGATTTAAAGATGTAAACCAAAATCTGCATTTTATACCTTGGTTCACAAAGCTTACATTTGCAAGATTTATAAATAAATCAACTTTGGCTGTATCTTTTGGAATATTCAATAGCTTTTCATCACCAATCTCCCCAATGGTAAAAACTATATTAGCATCCCCAGTTAACAAATTTTTAATATCCTTTTGTTTATTTATAACAAACTTATAGTCCTCAAGTTTTACAAAATATTTATTGTTTTCTTCTAACGCTATTTCAGGAATACAGTTCCGAAAATCAGTAGATACATTGTCATTGAACACTGGCTTGCCAGTGTTACTAGAAACGGTAAAATACGTACTGGGATACATCTTGTCTTGAATAATTACTGTGGCCAACTATAATAGGAAATTCGAACAGCCTCGTTTATATGGTCTTTTTTTCTTCAGTCCGAACTGCTGCAGTACCCATCGTCACTGGTGGAGCTATTGTAGTACGAGTGCATCACACAGCTACAATTAACTGGGAGGTGTTCCTTGCTGGACATGTTATAAATTTGACAATTTATACATATGGAATGATTTGCGTCTCCGAGAAAAATGAATACACCAACTGTGCCCGTAAGTACTTCAGAACAAATAGCACTACGACATGGTTTTGTGGAATCCAGGCTTTTTGATGTGGTATCTATTTCACAGTATATATACTGAGTTGGGTCCTTGTAAATGAGAGAGTTGTATCTTTTGAAGTGGCTCATCTTGTAGTTGAAACGGACTGAAGTTTCTTTTTCTTATTCTTGGGAGCTTTATATATTTCTTCAAAAGTAACCCAAGGAATTTGTGCTTGAGCAACCACATTAGTATTGTTCTTAAAAAGAGGACTTTCCTTGTCCTCCTGATCCATTTTTTCCAAGGTTTTGTTAAGTGGGTTAGTGTCTTTCCCTTCAATAAATTTTGCATAATCTCTTTGAGATATTACTCTGTATTTTTTTCCCGAAGATTTTCCGAAGAAAATAAAGGAAGGTAGTGAGGGAAAAAAATGTGTAGGGAGAGACGGCACTAGAGGTTTTATTTTGTTGAAAGTCGGAGAGAGAATGAATTCTACAATAATTATTACTGTGGACTAGCCACAGTAATATAAAACATGATTTGATAGGTTAGGTTTGTTTTTCACAACAATATTAATAATAATAGTAGTAGGAAGAGGCCAGCAGACAGGATGAGGTAGCGTAGCTATGGCGACGGAGGAGCAGGAACGCAATGTGACTGACAATAGATACCATTTTAAATACTGCACACCTCAAACTCTAATGATTTGAACAAAATAAAGCTAAACAATACTTTAACAGCAACTGCGTATTTAATTAGTCGTTTGCGTGCGGTTGGAAGCGATGACCACCGTAACTTTTGTAGTCTTTTGAATGTTTTATGGTGCTTTTTATAACAGTTTGATTTTTCGTCAAATTTATAATTTTTGTAGTTAATTAGAATTTCTATTACGCACTTTAATTCCTCGTCTGATGCGTTGGAAATTAAAGAGGTACGTTTCCCAGGGGAAAGCCTAATGTATTCCCGAAGAAAATTAAGATGGTCCTTCAAGCGCTTCATTTTGAGGACTGGCACTCAGCGGATTTTTCCATCTAATAAATTACTATGTCCACTAAAAATGTCGTAAATTTTTATAGTTTTCAGAGGTAATATATGACTTCGCAACATGAACTTTCTTTCACATTCAAAATCCAAGAACAAAAAACTATATTTATCCTGTGTTGCGTCTTCATATGCAGCTAGAAAAAGTTTTGGATGACTGGGTATAATTTGACGGGCTAAGCTGGAAATAGAACACAAGTCACGAGTGTTTCTCATTAAACAAATGTAGTTCAAATTAACGCTAATTACACGACTTATTTTGGAAAAGAGAGTATGCATGGTAAATATAATACTTATGTTCTCATGATGCTTACGATGTACTGCAAACTCTTTTAAGTATTCGTTACTCGGCTTGTCGTCATTGAAATCAAAATCATCTATCCATACTAAAGTTTCACTAGACACTAAACTGTCTAATTCTTTTAAATTGTCTGTCAAAACGATTTCCAAGTTTTCATTTTGAATTTCATCATATATCGCTTGTTGTTGCTTATAAACAATTACTAACTTTTTAACAGTGTATGATTCTGAGTTTATAAGAAGGTCTATGTTTTATTATGTTTTTTATTAAAACACTCTTCCCGCCTCCAGATTTTCCGCAGACACCTAGGAGGAATGGAGTTTTCAGTTTGAAGTCTAACAAAACGTCAGTTTCCATGATTAATAATGAACAAGTCTGTGACCAAATGATAAATGATGACAAGTAAATAATTTTACAAGTTTATATAGTTTTTTGAATTTTATTTTTTATTACAAAATATATTCAATTTTTTACAGTTATATTAGAATGTTTTTTGGATTTTATTTTTATTACAAATACTTACAATTTTTTCACAATCAATTTGTCATGTAATTAGTACTTTTCTCTCTTTGCAGGGATGTCAAAGTCCTCCTCATTGTCACCCATCAAAGTTTTAATATACAAAGATTCAAGAGAATGGAGCAGTTGCTTGCATTGACTGTATGTAAGAGAAAACTGGGGGCCTTGCCAATCAGTGTGTACATCACTTGATAACCGCGGCTTATTAAACACAATAAAGTCAGATTTCTTGCTGCGTTCCGGCCGAATTCGGATGAAATTACTAGGACTGCAGAAAGTAATTTTTGAGTTCCAGAAAGCTTTACCAGCTTTGCGTGTCAAAAGTGACGCTGCTTGATCTCGAAGTAGCTCTGGGATGAGCTGGAGACGACTCGTCTTGCTTAGTTGCGACAGTAGTCGTCGAAGATACGCAAAAATTTGAGGCAAATCAGTTTGGGGAAAATGCATCCTACTGGGCGGATACTCCCACTATTTTCATGAGACAAATAAATCCAGTGGACGTTTTCGTTGGAGAGATACAACGTTCTAAGACGCAATCGTCCGATCTTAATAGCTTTCTGGCTTTCGTAAAATGTCGGTGAATCTGGTCTCTCGCTTTCCGCGTCCAAAGGGTCGTCTGTTTTATCATTGTCAAAGTGATTAGCTAAAAGCTGCACTGAATCACTGTCGTAGACGTGTGATAAAATGTCAAGAGTACTTTGAGACAAATGTCCCAGATTTTCATAATTCTCTTTGATTAATTTACCAACATCTGCAGTAGACTCAGTGCTATCTGGGAGTTGCGGCTCCATGACGACTTTAAAATTATGATATTGCTACTTCTAGTTGTAAGAAATAACTGACTAGAAATACCAGAATCTTTAAGCTTTTATAAGTAATAATTTACCTTGGTGGAAAACCTTATATATTTAGCTCAAGGAAGGAGATTTGAGACAGGGCATTTTAATGATGGTTATGACCTGAAATCATGAGCTGAAAACTTGATTGCAAAATATAATTACAAATGCAGCCCTGAGCTACAAAGCTCTCTATATAAAATCAAACATTTTAAAAATGTTGTTTAGTCAAGATGAGAAAGAAGCAAGTGTTTCCTAGTTCTTCTGTGGGCTCCAAGAAAAAAGTTAAATTTTTTGAAAAGAAAAGAAAATTTAAATTTAAAATTTGTGACATAAGTTTTCGAAAAAATAAATTTGCATTAATACATCACGAAAGATGTCATCACTGCGCTCATTGTGGTAAAGAGTTTGCAGATTTGAAAGTGCATTCTTGTAATTCCAATATGGAAGAAGGAACGGATTTTAAACTAAATCAACTGGATCAATCATTTTTTAAGATTGTTTCAAGTGCCCATCGAAATAGTGTTGCTGTTTTTCGTTATATACCATCTGATATGGTTGACTCCATTGAAGCCTTATATGAAATTATGGAATCTCCACTGGAAAATCTTTTACAAGCTTTGCTAAAAATATATACAGGTGTAAAGGCTGCAGTGAAATTAGAAGTAATTTTTCGGGATGAAAAAATTGAGACTAACGTGCGGGCCTACTGCTCTTGTGAGTATATTCGTATTACAAGTAGTGAACAGATTCCAACATTTGTGATAACATCTGCATCGACTTTACTGGAAAACATGAGTATACTAACAATTAATGGTAGTGGTTTGCAGATTGAACTTATAGCCTCCTGTGATGTATCCACTGGAGTATATTCCCCTATAGTTGGGCGTAGTTATTTTCCTTTACCACCTCTTCTTCGACGAAGAAGGGGTCTTATTAACTTATCAGCATATAACCAGGAAAAGTGCTTTTTCTATGCTGTGCTAGGAAGCTTATACTATAATGTTGTAAAAACAAATAAACGGAATCCGTCAAGTTATAACTATTGGGCGCAGTCGTTGGTAATCAAACCGTCACAAATTCCAATGTCCTTAGATGGAATTCCATGTATGTTTTTTGGAAAAAGTGGAAAGCCAAAAAAAATGTTTTGTCCTAATTGTTTAACTAAATTTAAGTCAAGCCTAAGATTTAAAACCCATGTTGAAAACTGTGGCGCAAAATTAGAAACCACTATAAAATTTCATAAAGAAAAATTTATAAAATTTACAAAATATAATTACACTTTAAATATACCACTTTGGGTTTGCTGGGATATTGAAACGCTAAATTCTACTTTCTCTAAACAAGATTTTCTAAGGGATAAATATTTAAAAAATTTAATGAAAAAGTCAATTAGCGTCGCAACAAATTCTCCAAACTTAGAAATGAATACAAAAGTTTTAGGCAGACTAGAAATGATTAGCTTTTCAGCTAATGTTGTTTCAGACGAAGGTGTAGTAAAATCTAGATTTTATAGTGGGCTCGATGCTGGAAAACAATTGATTAAAACATTACTGGAGTATGCTTATTACATTCGTCGGCAATTAAAAATCATTCAGCCTATTTCATTTCCCAAAGGAGACAAGCTAAATACAATGCTGAATGCAAAATCATGTTGTTTGTGCAAAGAGGACTTTAATCAAAAAGATAAAATTGTGTTTCACCACGAACACTGGAAAAAGTCCAATAATTTGATTGGAAAATGTCATTTTGGCTGTAATCTGAAGGCTAGGAAGTGTAGCTATGCAATTGCATATAGTCATTTTGGAGAATGGTTTGACCATGTGTATGTTCTTAAAGCTCTTGATGTTGACAATGTCACTTCTGTTCGTGTTGTTCCTAGAAGTAATTCAACTTTTTCCACTATTATTTTAAATCATGTGTGCTACTTACGAGATAGTTGCAATTTATTACAAGGTAGTTTAGCAAACTTATGTGAAAGTTTAAAATCAAATTCAAATACAATAGAAGATTTAAGAAAAAAGTTCAGATATGTAAATGATATATTTGGCGGATTAACAGATGACAAGCTTATCTTGATTACATCTAAATTAAAATTTTGCTTTACTTATTTATATACTCCCGAAAAATTAGAACACACTGAATTTCCGGAGAGAAAATACTTTTTTGACGACTTGAATAATGTTGAATGTAGTGAATAAAATTATTAACGAGCTAAGCAAGTTTGGGATAAGTTTGAATGTAAAACTGTAGGAGAATTTTTAGCTGCTTACAATAGAAGTGATGTAGCGATTTTAGCTTCTGTTCTTGCTGAATTTAAAATTTTTGGTATGAAACATTTTAATATTTGTCCCTTATGGTGTTCAAGTTTACCATCATTTGCATATCAGGCTGCATTATCTTTACTACCGTTTCCTATTGATACTATTCAATCTAGTGAAGTATATTTTTTCTTGCGGGAAAATATACGTGGAGGATTAAATGGTATAATTAAAAACCATAGTTCAAGTAATAACAAAGAAACAAATGGTGACAGCTACGACGAGACTAAACCATCTGTTCATATCATATCAACGGATTTTAATGCTATGTACGCCTACCAGCTGAGTAGGTATCTACCCTGTAGGAATTTTAAATTCCTTACTGATGAAGAAATGACAGGTTTTTGTGAAGAGATGTTCAGTCCAGATAAGATTGAACTTAATTATAATTCTGAAGACAATGAAAAGGGTTATTTTTGTATGGTTGATTTATCTTGTGGCGATCCTGCTGTGCAAGATAAATTATTATTCTTACCATCTGTAGTTGAGAACAAACTTGTGGAATACAATAATTTGTCAGAATTTCAAAAAGATCTTTTGAAAGCTAAAAAAATAAATATGCTGCACTTAAAACAATAAAGCAGATAATGGATTTTGCTCCTAAAACAAACTATGTTTGCTACTATAAAAACCTTTTACTATATATTTTATTAGGTTGGAAACTAGATAGAGTTATTAAAGTACTTAGCTGTGATCAATATCCTATCACGTTTCAAAAAATTTAACTTATCCATTTGGGTACCATAAAATACCAGTGCACTATTATGATGAGAAACATGAATAGTGTTATTCCTGTATAAATAATTGTAAAATATCAAAAAGCTCCTTAATGGATTTGTTAAATTATAAATAGAAATAATGGTATTTGCTATATTCTGATGAGAAAGTGGTGTTTTTCGTGCATAAATTAATCGTAAATTACAAAAGTAAAATATGAAAGACTCCTTAATGGATTTGTTAAATTATAAAGAAATAATTGATATTTGAAAGCCTCTCCTAGTAGGGTTACGATGTGATTTAATTTAGTATATAAGGATAGTTGTCCACAAAATATATTCTCTGTCTGCTTTTAGCATGAGCTCTGAGTGGACAACTTTTATGTGTTTTCACACAACAAATCAGCCTGATACAAGTCTTCAGTATTGCACTATATTATGTTGGCATTGTGATAAAATCTGTATAGCTATCCATCGACAGTATACAGCTTTTATTAGCGATACTTCGCCAATTTATTTTACTTGTTCCATAACTTGCTTAGACTGTAATAATAAAAATTTCCCTGATCAACCTAGGTGTGGTAGTCTACTATATATGTTATAAGATTAATATTGTTTAAATTCTGTGTTTAAAAAATATTGATAGAATTCAATATGGTAGAACCTGCATCCAAAAATATAAACTATCAAAGGCGAGCTCCTAATACAATTTATTTTTAAAAATTTAACGAAAGTGCAATTGTTCCTACCAGAAGCACTGGTGATAGTTGTGGTCTAGACATATATTCGTTAGCTGATGTGGATATCTTCCCGCACCAAACAATAGCTTTACAAACTGGTATTGGATTCGAGATTCCGACTACGGTTTTTGGAAAACTATGGGCTCGTAGTTCACAGGCTCTAATGGGTTTGCACGTCATGAGTGTAAGTGCAACACAAGTTTTAATTCAATTTAATAATAATTAAATCCATAATTCAAACTTAACTTAAAAACTTTCATGTGTTTGTGATATTAGGGGATTATAGATCCTGGATACAGGGGGGAGATTTTGGTCCCAGTAATTAATCTTTCCAGCAAACCCATCAAGATTCTTAAAGGGGAAAGGTACTGCCAGAGTGTATTTGTGAAATACTTATTGGCTGAAGTTGTGGAAACGACAACGCTTTCAGATAGTGAGAGAGGCTCAGGAGGATTCGGCTCGACCGCAGATTTGGAACCCCTGGTACTACTAACGCATAAGATTTTCTAATTTACTCTAAAAAATTGGTTTGTGGAATTCGATTTGTTTTAATTCAATTAATGTGTTAATCAACAACTAATCCTTTCTATCTATTTAACATTAGGAATATTTTTAAGATGTAAGCTACATATATACCTTAAGCTTTAGTGAATAATTTTCAAATTTTTTTGGATTTTTTAAATTTCCAATAAATTCTGCTTTAAATCAGCATTAAAAAATTGGCGTAGGTTCGGTGGCCCCCGGAGCTACTGCGCTACCACAGTTTAAGTCCAAAAAGCTGTCATTGGAACCTCGGTCCCGTTGATTTCAATTTTGGATAAACTGCGATAGCTAACAAGTAGCTCCGAGTGGTTTAATTTTGATAAATATTCATTGCGTATTTTTAGTTCATTATTGTATTATTTCAATTAAATATTGAAATTAATTTTAGTGATGGTTTCCAAGTTTTTAAAAATCCTTGCCTCTTAAATTTTAAAAATTCAAGATTAAAATTAAGTTGATTAATTTACTCATATTTTGTCTTTAATAATCTAGGTCCATATGTAAACACTATATTTCGAAATATGAATGATTTGAAAATTGTCAAAATTTTGATTTGATTACAATAATTAGTAATCCTATATGATTGTGGATGCATAAATTCTTATTGTAAGCAAAATTGTAAAATACTAAAATATTTTAATGATTTACAAAAATTTTATTTGATTTAATTTAATGAATTAATTACAGCCTTTATTAATTGTATTAATTGAGAACACATTCGATTCAAATTCTTTGGAAAAATTTTAATGAAAATAAATTGGATTAATTCGGCCTAAATTAAACTGCTGATTTCTGTTGCAATTGATTTTCCCGTTGGCGGCGTCCTACTGAACGAGTGATTACTGGGGACGTACGGGTTACTGCACGCCTACCCCTAGCAATTGCATTCCGAAAAACATTGCCAATAGAGACCATGAGAGTTGGTTGCTCGTCAGGCTCGGCTTCCTCAATAATTGGATCGGCCACAGCAATAACTTGTTGTGAAACGTCAGGTCGGAAGGGGTGCTCGTTACGTTCCACTCCCTCTAGTACGATATTCACTGTAAGACCAACAATTTAATTTAATTTTAAAATTAGCTGATTTGGAGATATTTGAAAATAATAATTATTAATAGCATTCGAATTTTTTTAATAAATCTATAATAATTATTTTAATTACTTTGGAGAGCCGGAGGGCATGCATTTGCTCGTCTAAATCGGAGGGACCCTCTTTCCTTTACAAATAATGTCCATCTCAAATCATTCTCATCCAAGTTGTCTATAGGACTAGCAGGCCGCTGGTATGGTGTAGATACCCTGGGTGGGGTCGGCTGGCGGGTTGTGCTTGGTGGTGGGGGGCGGGGTGGAGGAGCTCGACGTTGATTGGGGTTTGATGCGAGATTTGGAGCTTGTTGTTCAATTGCCTGGGTCCTCTGAGGTCTAGCAGGCCGATTCGTTGTAGCCAGATAAATTTTGAAGGATATGAATATAAAAGAAATCCCAGCTAACAGAATTCCAGCAATTAGCCACCCCACAGTAGCAAAGATGCGGAACGAAATTGGCGTCACTATGTTCCTATTATCACATCCTAAAATTAATAAAACATATTGGTATAATTAACGTACAAAACGTACAATAAAATTCATTTAAAATGTTCACATGAAAATATTTGCATTTATTTACCCTCCGAATACTGGAAAATTCTTGGCCCTGAGAAATCCCCAGTCGTATACCTAGACAGCATACAATACATATTAGAGAGAGAGAGAGAGAGAGAGAGAGAGAATTGGCAATAAGAAAAATTAAAAAATTCTATTTTATTTACCTAATTTTCCCGTTTTCGTACATAACTGACCATTCCCCATCAATAGCATGCTGAGATATAGCAATATCCACTAGCAAAAAATCCCCAACAATAGGAACTCATGTAAGAGTTTTTTTATTATTTTCCCAAGACTTTCCAAGTGTCAGCGTTGTCTTATGTATTAATTATATAATTATTACATATACAACCTTTTCAATAATCCATTGTGGGCTCATTAACTCCCCATCATTCCAACACATCAGACAATATACGCGACTGCATGAATAAAATGTACGTATTAAATTCCATAAAAATCTCATCCATTCGTAGCGGCTCACTACTCTCACCAGTTACATATTTTGTTGGCTCTCAAACATTTTTACCGCTCATTTCACACATCCACCCAATAAGGGGATTTATAATTATCAAGAGATTTTTGAGGATAATAGAAAGAGCAGGGGAATGAATATAAGGAAAATCCTTAACCTTAAATCCTTTTTTTAAATGCTCTTCAATATACAGCAACAGTAATAATAATGAGGAGCTAAAAGCACAACGTAATTCACAGTGGCAATTAGTTTAATTACTATTTCGCATTCTGATTGCAATTACTTTTTAGCTCGTGATAAGTGTACGCAAGTACCTGGATGCGCATGTAGATATGCAGACTCGTAGGTTAAGGTATGTGAAAATTTGCTCTGCTTCAGTACGTTCATCTCATTACTCTCTCTCCCTTGAAAAAAACTGTTACATATCTGTTGATATGTAACTTGCCATAAACTTTCTTCATGAAATTCTCATGCATACGTTACATTTACTCCGTTCGGTTAGAATAGCAAACTTTAGGCTGTTATTTGACCAATGCAATGGGAAAATGACTCGGAGTTGTTTTTTTGAAAAAATTTAAACTATTTCCATAATATAATGAATTGACACGTACATCGTCTCTCCATATAGAATTCACTATTCACAATATTCCATATGGAAATAATAATAATAGAGGATTTTACAGAGGTATAGGACGAGTGCACTCAATTTTTATCAGTTGTATGTCATATAGCTTTTTAAAAGGGAATTTAAGATTAAGAATGGACATGAAATTATGCTTGGGGTGGAAATGTATGTACATACATGATGAACCCAAGCCGACAGCTCGTTGCATTATTAATGACAATAATAATATCCTTCATTGTATTCACTGCACAATTTTTTGAACAAATAATTCCTCATAGTAGTATTGTATATAATATACATATAATGGTCTCCCATATTTAGCTATATTTTTCCATATGTAGTTCACACCTCCTCAACTGACTTATAGTATAGTGGTATTTTTACTCGACAGAAAAACCAAGCCATTTCATGGACTAATTACTACAGGAGAAGAGATTATTTGCCTTAAATATCAAATATTTGTACAACATGCAAATAACGTTGTATGCCCTATTGAGTCTTGAGTAGCAAGTTAAGCGTTCAAATATTCACAAAAAATGAATCTACAGAGAAGGTTCTACAAACGTCCTTTCTTTCAGCTACGTACGTATAGAAAAACAAATGAGCTACGTAAACTTTAAAAATACTTACGTGTTGGAGAGCATAAAAGTGCAGTTGCAAATTTTTTCATATTGAATTTTAGCCAGTTAATATATATAATAAAGACAACATGCAAATTGCAATGAAAGAAGTAACGAAAGCAATGATGTAAAAAAATTTTTATTACTTGCTGATGGTGATAATAATCCCCTCACTCAACGTTGAAATTGATAATTATTGTCGTTGTGCACGTTAACTTGTATAGTGTATATAAGTAGATTTTTTCTAGGCTTCTGAATGTACGTATATAATCCTTACTAAATATTTTCTTCAACACAATTTTGTATGATATTTGATTAATGTGTGAATCACCACTCTTTCACTAACTCCACATAATAAAAAACCAAACTGTAATTTCAAGCTTGAAGAAAGCTTTAATAACAAGACTTAATTTTCCGTCCGATTATATAGTTTAACTTGATTCAGGTCCTGAATAAATCTATGGCAAAGTTTCCTCAAATATGTTCAAGTAATAATAATTGGAACTATTTTTCAAGCAAATTTTATGAAGAGTTTTTGACTATTATACTCTAAATGGGAATACCACTTTATGACTGAAGTTGAAAAAAAATGGATAAAGCTACCTCCAATAAGAGTCAAAAATCATTTACATTAGTTTCCATACTAAAGCAGAGTCCAAGTATACAGTTTATGCTTACTCCCCTGTTTTGTCCAGGGAAAAAGTGACACGGTGACAATTTTTACCTAAAGAGAAGTGATAACTCAGAATAGAAAATCGTGACTTGTAGGAATAGTGGAGAGACATATGCAAATGTATGTTAATTTTTTCTCATGCTTGCAATACTGACTGAGCAGTGTATAATGTTTAGTAGGATGTATTTCTCATTTTTGTACTCTTCATATTTAAAAAAATATAATGAAATGAACTCCCCCACCATAAAGGTGCGGGGCCTATTTTTTAAATGCATACTAATGCTTACTTATATACTACTGTCTCTGTCACTCATTTTCAAGCTCATTTGGAGAAAAGCTTTGGTAATGTCAGATGATACACTAATTCTTCGCAATCGAAATCGCAACATCGACTCCGGCACTCTTGAAATTAAGTTCGGACCTTTCTCCAAACATTCGTTCAATGAAGCTTGCTAGCCAGCAAGCTAGCAACATCTACCAAAAATTGCTCCGCCTTTTCCACCTAAATTCTTAATTTAACTAGAAGCGGGGTGCCGTGAAAGGTTGGGCATATGGGTAGCTTTTGTCGCTGAATCCAGTGCAGTCAGAAGATTTTCGAGGAAACTTCTTCCTGGATAAGAAAACTGGACATTTTGGAAACGACTTTCAGTATAAAATCCAGGAGCTGGATATGAAAATATAGGCGAAGGAAAAGGAGCTTCAGAAAAATAAAGAAAAAATTACTTTTTCTTAACTTTCGATCGAAATAATTTCAAGACTCAAAATCAAAGAATTTGTTCGGTCCAAACATCATGAAGAAACTGATGGAGCTACGCCTAGGGAACGAGATATGCTGCCGCTGACTGCCACCAATGCAATCCTATACAACCTTGAGTTCTATTGGCGGATTATCATAACATCGCCTTTCACATAGAGTAACTATACAACAGACTGTAACTATACGGCATGCAACTACAGCTACAACCTTTTCGGATAAGACGAGATCCTAATTACTGTGTCCATGGGTCCACTGCGGACGATTATGAATACATCTTTAGTGTTCTCTTAACTAAATTTTCAATTGTAAAATACACTTTTGTATGTACATACCATTTCTAGCTTTATGAGTTACTAAAGGGAGAACAGTCAATATTTGTACTGATTTAGGAATAACTCGTTAATAAAGTCATGAAATGAAAAAATGAAAAAACATGGCATAAGCCTTCCCAACCTTTTGGTATGTTACATCATATATGTATCATCTCATATCATTAAATTAATTCCATTAAAATTTTGATTTATAAATTACAAATTCGCGTGGTTTATAATTTAATACAAATTTTGAGGTATTTATCTTCGCATGTAGTACAAATTCGTTCTTTAATTTCTAGTCCAGTATTTTTTTCATTTAGTGTAAATTATTTTTTAATTTTAATTTTTTTGAGTCCGTAGTAAAAATAATTGTTTAGGCAATATAGTAGATAGGTAGTAATATATGTATTTGCAGTATATAGGATTGTGGATTTTACGTGTCTCACAAAAGTATGGCATTTCAAAGTAGTTTTCGGGCCACTTGTGGGGGGATTTTGGGCAAATCGAAGTCACCAATCGAAAGAGGATAAAAAATTGGGGTGCGTTGTGCACCTCTATGTGAGTCACGGGTCACATGGTACGCGGGTGACAAGTTGGGGTCGAGTCGGGGTGTAGGAGTAACACACACTGAGCGGGGATGTTTGGTTCTCCTTTGAGTACATATAGAGCTTTTTTATCATTCAAGCTTCATTGAAATAGAGGGCGAGAATGCTGCTTGTTGTCATTGTAGTGCGTGCATACATGATTTTTTAAGTTGACATATTGTATTTGTTAGGTGGTGGGGAATTGTATGTCACTTCGTCTTTTCGGGGTATTCCTGTTGAGTTGCAGTGTTGCAGTGCGGCTCATTTGGTTTTGGAGGTTGGGGATTTTGGGGCTCTTTTATTTTGCTGATGTAAATTTCTTGATTTCCACAGTACAGTTTTTTCTCTTCTCCACTATAACCTTCCTTGCCTTTGATTTCCGTATTGCCTTCCTAATTAGGTAGCGGTTTTTATCCTCTGTCGCAGATAGGTCTTCATTTACAAATATTTTTGCCTTATATAGTTTTGACTCTCTTTCCCTGGACTTATGTGTAGACAAGATGTTGTGCACACGATTCTTCAATCTTATCCTAATATCTCCCTTTTTCTTGCCATCCTTGGTTGGTATCCTCTGTGCTTCTTCAATTTGCATATTGTTGTCAATGGCACCCTCGGCTTTCAGGACTTGGTTCACAATGTCTATAAGTTCAGTTTCACTCTCAGAAGCCTTCACTTATGGGATTACTATGATTCTGACATTATTCCTTCTCTCATACCGCTGCAGGTATTCCACCTCTTCCTCCAGTTTCTCCTCCAGATTAAATGAGGCAAAAAACTCATTGTGCTATCTAGCGGAATACCCAGATATTTATATTTTTGCGCCAATTCCTCTTACATATAAGTCCAGGTATAATTTGAGGTAATTTATCTGCCGCTTTCTGGAAGATCATGTATTCCGTTTTACCAAAGTTAATAGTTAACCCCATCGCTGGGCACCATTGATATAAGGTGTTTAAAATATTGTTGATTGCGTAATTAAATTGGATACATTTTCCCCAGACAAAATAAAACACTAAAGCGAAAATCTTAAATGTGGGCGTTCCTAAAGCTTTGCCAATTTCGTTATAGAACAAAGAGAAGAGAATTGGCGACAGGATGCTACCTTGCGGGCATTCTCGTGTTAAAAAGTGCTTTTTTGAAACATGATTTTCCAATTTTATTTTAAAATGGCGTCAGAGCCATTAAATTTTGAATTAATAAATTATTCGTATCGGAGGACTCCCTACCACTTCTAACGCATATGAGGATTTTAAAGGGTGACCTTTTACTTATGCTATTATATCGTCGCTGGAGAGTCAAAGTGGAATAACACGCACGAGTTGGCTAATTCAAAACTGAAATAACGACCACCATATTTTCTGCGAAACTGAAGTAACCACTAATGTACCCAAAAAAATGGGAGCCAAGAGTCCAAACCAAAAGAAATTTCACGCCAATAATATTTTTGCCGCCGAACAAAATAACTAAACCAAATAATTTTGAGCAATCCCCAAGTTGACCCTTCTTTATATTTTATAGCAATGCGCATTTGTTAAAATTCAATTTATATGTATCCAAGCTTGCTTAATTGCGTCCATGCTGTTTTCGTTCGTTATTTTAGCTTAGCTCCATTTATTGCAGTCCATATGGGAATTTTCCCAGGACCATCTACTACAAAGCATCTGCCAAGATTTCCATATGGGAACAATTTCCAAAGAACTCGTGTGCATGAACATAGAAGAAATTCGATATGAATGAAGGGATTGTCGTCACGTAGAAAATGTGATATCCAAATGAATATTAACTTCAGCAACAGACATTTGGTGACGCTTACACTAGTGGTGTAGGAATTGCTCATTAAATGCACATGCACTCGGTCATCACCATAGAAATTGCACTTTAAGACGTATTTATGCTCCCGATTATACAGAACATGTGCAAATAAGCCAATTGTCCCGGGTCCGGAACAGAAACAAAATCACGACTAATTTTTGCAAGCATTATAATACTTTCCGCTCATTTACATACATTGTGATTATAAGCACTGCGGATTCGCACCCAAAAGTGAACTTGAATATCAGGACTAAGGGAGCTATTTATTCCGTTTTCCATAGACAAACTTCAACTTGAATCTTTTTCAAAAATGATTTGGACTATTCGGTGGGTCATAGTATGTAGTAGTGATTCTCTTATCAAATTGTATCACTAATAGCTCAAGCACGTCTACAGGCAACCCGGGTAAGTGGTGCATTATAATTTCCATAGAAATTACGTACGTTAAGTTAATCCGTTGGAATCAATAGGGAGTGCAAGTGTGCGTTGAGGGTTTTTTTCGGGAAAATATAGAGCCTCGTTTCTGATTCCAATTTCCTCGAAACAATCATTAATGCAACAAGGAAATTAAACATGTTCGACATAAACAGGAAAGAAAAAACGTGTTGTGAATTTTTGATTTTTTGAGCCAGATTTTGAAGCTCTAATCGTAAATAAAAGGAATAATCGGTCCAATACTGGAACAAGGTACAAGGTTTAGTGCTGAACTCCAACAAGTTTTTATTTTTTGGTTTCCAGTGTCCATCGATATACAATGGGCATTTCACACTCACTTTGGGAATTGTAAAGTGGGACTGGTTTGGGTTCACAAGTTGAAGTGCTGGAGATGTTTTTGTATTTTTCCAAGACTATCGCGTTGTCTGTACGACTGGAGCTATGCATTCTGAAGAAACTTACTATGTCAACTCAGAAATCAACTGTTTCCCCAAATATGACCGCGAGTACACCGCCCCCCACCGAACGCCCACCAATGGTATGAACCCTTGGAAATTAAATCCGGTTGAATCTACGCAAATTGAAACAATAATAATAATTATGAGCTATTATTATTAACTTCTTCATTAACTGGAATAAATTACAGATATGAATAAATTGGAAACAATTACTATTATGGCCTTGGATATCCATCATTGTCACCTTCAATTTGGGTCTGCCTAACACACACAATTATTTCCAGGCTGGTCCAACATATATTTCCGCAGACAGAAAAATAGAGTGGACAGAAACTGGGCAAGAATGTGTTTTCCGAATTAATTTTTTCAGTATCAAAATAAATGCAATTACATACTAAGCAAGCAAGAGCAAGGGTTGTGATCCCAACGGGATGGTACTGGTCTGTGTTCTTTCTCGACCATTCAAATATGTACTATATAAATTTTTGGTCTGGAAATTAAATTCTAGCTAGTTATGTTCATCTTTAAATAGTTGTTGAAATGGGTCTTGATGAAAAATTTCGGCAAAATGATATGTTCGAAATAATTGAGGACGGAGGAAATATCATTACTCAATGATCATTTTGAAAATTTTTACCACCATACATCCGCCATCCTAGCATCCTAAATTCAATTGTTTAAGCATGGAGACAAAGGGGAGACGACTTGGTAAATTTTAAAAATATAAGAAGCCATACGAATGATAAATCCCATTGGCGTCATTTAAAATAAATAAACATCGAGGTCTTGAGTGACGAATGCAGTAGGACTAGAAGGGTTAAATGTCTTAGGACGGCGTATTCATGCTGCTTCAAAAAATTACGTGCACCAATGTTTTGCATTGATTTTCAAGGGAAAGAATATTATTGTCTCGAAACTGGGGAAAAAGCCCATGGAGGTTTGCTCAAATTTTTATGCTTAATCTTAAAAAATAATAATATTTGATGTACACAACTTTTGTATAATAATTATGTACGGAAATATTGGGGAGGGATTTTCACATACAAACATAAAAATATTGTAAATGGGATTTGCCATCCAGTACAAGGACATCCTAAAAGAATGGACGAGCAAAGTTGGGCAAGTGGCCTAGAAAAGGCAGAAGCAAGCCTCGTCAGTACCTGGAACAGACGTTTTTCATCATCATTTTTATTTTGACCACAGCCCAGATAGTTGTGGACGCTCATTCGCGGACATGAAAATGTTGGCCAAAAGTTAAGTTGCGAAATAATCTGCACTTGGGAAATAAATCCTTACCGTGGTGGCTATACGCAAAAGGGGATGGCGTTAAAAAAATTATTCCGCAACTTAAATTTTGGCCAAAATGATCATCGCCGGGAATCCGTGTCCAGATCGAACTAACTGTGCATATAATTAGCTCAACTGTGGACTTTAAGGAGGAAGAAAAGGAAATAAGGTGAGTTGTTCTTACCTCCTTGGCACTCTTGTGCAAGTTTCTCTTTCTCGGACTCGAACCAGTCTCTCGGCATTTCCGTGACAGAAGCTCCCAAACCACCTCGGCAAAGTCCCTGAACAACAAGTCGTAAAAAATACAACTCGTAAGTGTCCCCAGCTTTGCAAACCACGGGTGCACCATAATCTCCCTGAAAAGATCCAAATGTTTTAAGGAACGGCTGTCTAGTCATTTTGATGAATTTGATGACTTTGAATGAAAATGAATTTTTACAGAGCAAACTCCTCCGTTGACGCAGCGGATGGTGTGATGAACATCGTCGTCGGAATTGGAGTCACAAGCGCTTCGTTGTGGAAGTGTGACGGATTTTTCCCTCAACTCTGACGCTCGTGCTGACCTGTTTTTCTCGTCCGTGGTTCCCCAGCCTATGAGTAAGCAACCGGTTGAGGGAGGACTTGCCCGGAATGGAGCTAATTTGGCGGGCTGAACAAATTCATTGAATATCAAGGGCTCTGCGAGTCGTACAATGGTGTAGCGCCAACTTAATCTGTTGGAAGAAGAGAGTTTGAAGAGTTTGTGGAAGAATAGGTTATTGCCCGAATCATTATTGGATGGGGAACGTTCAAAGAGAATTTACCCGTCATCCCGGAGTAGGGGGTGAGGAGAAATAGGACAAATCTCCCGGATTTGCTCCGTATTTGGCTCTTCCTTGTCCCAAAGATATTTCCCTGCTTTGATGGGGAATCTCTTTTCGAGCCTTCTGGCTGAAGCCATAGAAAGCAGAGTGTATACTCATCAAGGATTACCATATGTGAAGAATATTAGCTCTGTGGGCTCGGTCAAGGTTGTAATACGCCATGAAAATGGCCTAGAGTGTGGAGGATTCACGATGCGCCCTCCAATGATGCAGTTGGTTGGGTGGATAAGACCCCAGACTGAAATAAAAAAAAATTGTGGGTGGGGCATAAATTTGAAAAGAAAACTGTTGATTTTGCGTAAGTCCTTAGAGAAGGAGTGAACTTACTCGTGACGACAAGGATAGCCCATATTGGAAGCATTCTGTGTCCAAAGAAATTCAATTTTTCAACAAAAGTTGAAGTTTTGTAGGTTTTTTCTTTCCCCCAGCAGTGATAGACTTGGCGTTATGCTCAGTCCTGTCTCAGTTTGAAAATAACCTTCTGTGCTGTGAAGGCTTTTAGGTGTAGAAAAGCATCAGAATTGGTCATTGTTGATGGTGTTGGTTTGAGTGGGGCTGCGAGGAGGTGTAGAAACAAGTTGGTACTAATTTAGTTTGGGAATGACATTCTCAAATCCAAGACAACTCGAACAAAGCTGAATTACTTTGACCTGCTGGTTTAAATGGGCAGGCTTTCATACAAGTTTCCGCGGTCATGTTGTCACCTACACAAAGGCCTTGGATGAGCTGAATCCACTGGTCAACGATTATTAATGAATTCTCAATAAATTACTAAAAATTATTATTTATTTCCGGGACGGTCGTCGTCCCATAGATAAAATGTGATCAATCCAATGAACATTAACTCATGCAAGAGACATTTGGTGACGCTTACACTAGTGGTCTAGGAATGGGTCACTAAATGCACATATGCGCTCGCTCATCATCATAGAAATTGCACTTTTGGACGTATTTTGATGCTCCCAGAAATACAGAGCAAGTGGGACTAAGCCAATTATTGTCCTGAGTCCGGAACCGACACAAAGTCACTACTAATTTTTCCAAGCATTGTATTACAGTACTCTCCGCCCATTTACATATATTGTGATTATATAAGGACTGCGGGGATCCGTAGCCAAAAGTGAACTTGAATATGAGGACTGAGGGAGCTACTTGTTCCGTTTTCCATGGACAAACTTATTGAAGTTGAACCTTTTGGTGAGAAATGATTTGGACTATTCCGAGAGTCATAGTAGGGATTTTCTCGACAATTTGTATCCTTAGTTAGTGCTGAGCTCTCCAAGTATTTATTTTTTGGTTTTGAGTGTTCATTTGATGTGGACTACTGGGCTTTGGGGACATTAAAGTGGGACTACTGGTTGGTGTTGGGAGAAAAGTTGAAGTGTTGGAGATGTTATTGAATTTTCCCGATACTCTTCGCGCTCCCTTTGGTTCCCAGACTTTTACCGTTCCCATTGGAAGTTTACCTAGGAAGGAGCTCCAGTCGTAAGGACTGGAGCTGCTACCCACAGGTAAACTTACAATGTCAAGTGAACAATGAGCTGTTTTCCCAAATATGAGCGCCTCAGAAAATCCCCCATCACCGAATGCCCAACAATGGTCTGAGTACTTGGAAATGAAATCCGGAATGGTTGAGTGTCTTATAGGGAACTTGAAAGAGTAATAATAATTATTGTATGCTATTATTATTATTATTATTACATTATTAACTGCTATTAATTAACTATGGGATAAGTTAGAGATGTAAATAAATTGGAAACAATTACCATGTATTTGTCTAAGGCGGAGGAATAAAAACCAAGAATTTACGGCTTTCTATAGGATTTTTTTTTATTATTTTGTAAGTTGAGGTTGAGAGAATGAATATTGTGGGATTTTAATTCTGCGATATTTAAGAACTTTCCCTGTGTATGGATTGAAATGACATATTATAGGAGAAAAATGAATTGTGGGATTTTTGGTGCGGTTGAGTTGAAGCTATGGTTGAGGGTGATGGACGTTGTACAGGTGTTCAACGCACGCAGGCTTCATCTCCTTCCAAAGAGATTGGGAAATGCTGTAGGAAGTAATTGAATGTATGAGAGACATTTCATAGAGTAAAAAGGGATGAGAGTGGAGGAGCGGTAGAGGTGGTTAAGAATCTATGATGTGGGGAAAGTGAAATGGGTGAGGAGTAAAATTGTGGAAAGAGTTAGATTGAGGGACTAAGATGAGTAAGAAATGGAGGGCGTTTACTTACATTGCCCAAAGATGAGCTGGCCAAGGTTTGTGACATTTATTACTGTGAGAAGGAATATGAGGCGTTAGGCGGGAACTGTACAATTTCAAATCCAATTAATTACGTGTTTTATGGTGGAGGGATACATACCTGCGGTGGGCGCTACAGTGGCTGCAGTTGGAGCTGCGGTGGGTGCCGCTGTTGGAGCTGCTGTTGGAGCGGCGGTTGGTGCCGCTGTTGGAGCTGCGGTAGGAGCAGCTGTTGGAGCAGCGGTTGGAGCTGCTGTAGGAGCAGCAGTTGGAGCTGCTGTAGGGGCTGCTGTAGGAGCAGCAGTTGGAGCTGCCGTAGGAGCTGCTGTTGGAGCAGCGGTGGGTGCTGCTGTAGGAGCAGCAGTTGGAGCAGCGGTAGGTGCCGCGGATGGGGCAGCTGTCGGAGCTGCAGTTGGAGCAGCGGTAGG
>JAQFXU010001198.1:0-32589 GCA_034693705.1 Spatulosminthurus flaviceps
CTGTCTTGCTATTTGCACTTGCACGAAGTCAACCTAAGGGTGGTCAAATTTTGACCACCCTTATCCCGACTCCAACCTTGCCCTACTGATTCATGCCAGATTGCTCTGCAACCTTGAAAATCAACGGGGGCCCCTGTAAAATTACATGGGCTTCGATTAAATTTTTGTAAAAATTATAAATTTAACAGGAGAACCTGTTAAATTTTAACAGGTTTCCGAGTACAATGATTTTGGCGTGGGATCTTTTTGATTATCAAAATTATTTTTTAGAGTGTACCTAGCGAAAGCAGTGCAAGTGAGTCACTACCGTTTGTACATCCCTTGAATCAAAGGTCAAGTATAAATAACATTAATCTGGACGGAAGTGTAATGCAATATGTGATTAAATTAGAGTGGGAGTGAGGTTGTGCAGACTAATTATGTTTTCATTTTCAGGAATCGATTAACAGTGGTGGGGATTGCGATCCCAACAATCAGTTATTATCCATAATGCTTCGGGAAGTGATAGTGACACGTCCCAACAAACCAATTGGTTGCATGGCCTACGACCTCAAACAACAAGTGAAGTGAACATTTGCTTCAAAATCGCCATAGTAAAGGTTCTTTTAAGTTAAGTTAACCATTTTTACTCCGATTTCAAAAATAATGGTTAAACTAACCAATGGTTAAGTCCTCTAGTGAAATCAAGGTCTTAGTCTCCCACAGACACCCCAGGTCAGCCTTCGAACGACCTGGGCCCCAGGAGTGTCTCAAAGCCTTCCACAGACGCCATAGATCAGTTTTCGACCGACCAGGACCCCACGGGTTTCTCATAGCATTCCACAGACACCATAGGTCAGCTTTCGACCGACCTTGACCCCAGGGGTGTCTCTCATAATCTTCCACAGCCACCCCAGGTTGGCCTTAGACCGACCTGGGGTGTCTCAGAGCCTTCCACAGACACCCCAGGTCGGCCTTAGACCGACCTGGGGTGTCTCAGAGCCTTTCACAGACACCCCAGGTCGGCCTTAGACCGACCTGGGGTGTCTCAGAGCCTTCCACAGACACCCCAGGTCGGCCTTCGGCCGACCAGGGGTGTCTGTGTCAGCATTTTGTGCGGGGGGGTCTCCGGATAGTACGCATAGCCAAGTTCCTCATGTATGCACACGAGCCCATGCATTTAGAGTATGTAGATGATGTTGATGTCTTGAGCTTAAACGAGGCCTGGAGGGATATCTTTCTCGAGACTTTAGATGTTCGTCCTATATGTACAAGGCTGACTACATTATAATTATACAGATTGGCAAAATACTAAAGGAAGTCCCGATGTTTGCTATACATGCACCTACATACGTATATATAACACGTACAGATTCCCAGCTCCCATAATTATATCAACGTGAAAGTTATTTTTTCCTCCTACACTACTTCTACTACTACTACTACTGCTACAGCACTAACATGTCCTCCTAGTGCAAGAACTTGTTAAGAAAATGTTATTTACAATATTATGTAGAACCACGTCTAATGTCCTGCACATGAATGAGGAATATAATAATAGGATTACTCCTCTTTAGTCCTCCACATTTTCCCTCTCCTCCCTACCATTTCCCCTTGTAGATATTAATACACTAAATTCAAGTCACTACATATCTGTATATTATACATGTACAACGTAAACACATATAATTATTATGCATATCAAAAGCAAAGTCTTCCGTTGGGAGCATCAACCAGCCAAACCAGCAACGAAGCTTATGAATCTCGACAAAATGCCCTACTCCCGTCGACTCTTACCATTATCGGATGATTGTGAAAGGCAGGATTTGTTTTAGCGTTCTTTTTATTCCTGCATAATGAATACGGTGTAGTGGTGGTATACAAAAGACTCGCTATGTATGTGAATGAGGAGTTGATGAGTCTCCGCACTAATGGATCCGCAGTAGCTTGGCATTCATGCTACTATATGCGTTTGCAGTTGTGGGTTCCAGTTGAGATCGTTGACTTGCCGCAATGACGGGAATTAAAACTTGAGGCTTATAAATTAAATGCGCTCTAGGGAGTTTCCTTTGTTCAGTTCTCTTCAATTACCTTAAGAATCTTTGTTGCCTCGTCAGAAAAGCTTCTTCCTTTTTTTTCTCCCTCTCTCCCACTCTCTTCTCGGCTCCTTACAAATATATATATATATAAGTAAATTCACCAATATGACATCTTCATACTGAATGTCTTAACTACTTCTCAATTATTGTATGTACCTCTGTGTATCATTTATGAGCCAATAATGCAAGTACGTTTGAAGAAGAAAATTATAATTTAAGCACATAAATATCAGCACTACAGGTTATTACAGTGAGGTGTGAGTTGTGAATTATTTATTTTAGTGACTGTAGTAGTAGTGTTAAAATTGCATCTGTTATAATGGTAAATCCTTTGTTAAGTGTACGAATAAATATGTTTGAGCCTTACTGGAATGACAGGTTTGAAGATTGAGATCGATTCTCATCTAATTTAATGTATTTTTCTCTTGTTTTTTTTCATGTCCTGCTCCTCCATGGATACCTGGATGCTCGTGTATGAAACCTATTAAAATAAATCAATTGGGATTGGAAAACATATAGGTATGTGGAGAATTTAAAATTTCTTATGTGTAGTTGTAAATTGCAGTAGCATGAGCAGATACTCATCATCATAGATCCATTGGGGGCTATCAGGAAAAGCATCTGACTCTGAATGACCAGAGTTTCACTTTTTCACATGTAATGAAATCTAGTTTTATGCATTTACATTCATTGATTGCTATCAGTGATGGGTGAAGTGGGCGATGTGGATTTACTTATATAGAATCTCTGCAGGATTTGAAAGTTGAATCGATTTCAAAAAGATTATCAGGTGTTTTTCTTTGTAGCAAATTGTATCAAGTTTTGGGAGGGAAGGAATCATGTGAGTAATATCATGTTGACCTGAGCAATGAAAGGAATCTGTTTGTTCTTGTCTCTCAGTTGTTTGTTTATATTAGGCAAATTTGATGGAGTTTTACTAGTCTCTTGGATGAGGAACTGACTGGCTGTTTTTATGGTATGGTCTTGTGTTTCAAGTCCTATTTTAAAATTAACGTGGTATAACCAAAGAGAGAGAGAGAGAGGAAGGCTTGAATAGAGACAATCAGTCGTGGTGAAGGTAGACAGGGAGTAATCAACTTGTGGGATTCTGTCCTCGCTCTTCTAACACTGTAGTTTTCAAATAATAACATGTGTTTTCCTACTACATAAATTTTCCTACCGTAAATTATAACGTGTATCAACCTATAATTTCTCTGTTACATGAAATTCGCCAACTATTTTCTGTGAATATTTACACCGAGAAGGGCTTCCCTTTGAATTACATAAATATATACATAGAAATAAACTTGGGAAGAACTCAAAGATAAAGTTGACATTAAATTTGCTCACTCGAGCTGTGAACATAAATGTCGGAACATTTTGGCGGTGGTGGTATATTTACTTCCGTATGGATTTTAACATTGGTGTAATAGATCCACAATATATTACCAGTTTGAAGTAGTAGCTTTATTTGTATGTGGTTGTACTTATTATATTATATGTGAATCTGAATATAGGGTAAATTTACTACCCGTAGGATTTGATGGAATGAAAGGACCGCTAGAAATTCTAAAATTATTACTCTATTTGTGTTCTAACATCCTGTCAATTTAATCTCGTGTTTTGGTTTAGTTACAAGTGAATTGTCACTTTGTCATTTGGAAAAGATGAGGATGAGGAGCGGTTGGAAATCAGTGATGAGAGAAGCTAATAGTAAAGCATTGGTACAGTTCAAGCTATTTATTCAAATTGAATGGATTTATTGTGCGTAGATTTTTTTTAGTGTGGTTTTTATTACCCTGAAAACATGATGATTTATCGTTATTATACGAGAAGAGTCTTTTCTAGGTGAATTTTTTCAACGATGCGTGAGCTTATATAGAGGAAGTTTCTTAATTACTCTGGCTATTTTGAACTTCTCTTCATTCTCATTGATGCTCAAAAAAGATATTTGTGGAGTGAGGAGTGTGGAGTGTAAAGGAAAGGAGACGCTTTTATATATGTGGAAAAACTCAGGAATGTGAAAATGTGTATAAAAGTAAGTGAAGTGATGTGAGGAGTGTTGGTTTTTTCCCTTTGCTGAGAATCTGCTACTTGCAATTTCCCAGACTTCTTTGGAGAAAGGCCTTTTTCTATTTTCACTCACCTATGTACATAATTCCAGCTTGTGTATGTATATGCATGATTTGATCCTACGTCATATGGGTTACATTAGGTATGCAAAAAATAAAGGGTACTATAATGTAATGCCTTTACTATAGAGCTTAATGTACATGCACCTGAGAGGCACGACCTTCATCGAGTATATGGTAGCTTATGGAAAGAAAGGAAAGGATTGAAGGAGGAGAAAGAAAAAAAATATTTCTCCAAGCAAAGAAGAACAAAAATGTTAAGGAGAGAGAGAGAAAATGGATGGATAAAGTGGATATATGTATTTCGGCGGCATTTGGAATGGCTTTGATTCCTCATAATGGACATGTAATCTTTTCTCTCCAAATGAGATTTATGGCCTCAGAATCAAGAAAAGAGGTTGGAGTAACCGTTGTGGTAGTCGGATTGACGGTTTTCATTTCTATCGGGTTTTAGACCCACCTATCTTTTTTCTCATCTGTCACAGATTGTCTTTCACTTTTGTATTTTATAAAAATCCATCTCTCCGCTTTCCTTCCTTACTTTTTTTATCATGAAGATGAAATAAATGAAGATTTTTCTAAAACTGTGAATTGTTTCCGCGAGGAAAAAACTTGAGGAAAAATAATAATTGTATGGGGCTTGCTTATTGATATAACTATTTTTATAATAGTTGGTTGACAAGAACAATTTCATGTGGAAGGGATTGAGATATTCTTCCCAATAATAATTATTTTTCCTTTTTCTTTCACTGGGCCGGATCCTCGAAGAAGTCACTATACTGGAGAAATAATTGTTCCATATAATAATAATAATGGCGATGTATCGATGCCAATATAACTTGTGGATTTAGTTCCAATACATTTTCCGTCAAATTTTATGTTCACCCTGGGAAGTGTAAATAATGGGGGTAGAAATAGAGATAAAGTTTTGCCGATATTTGATTACAATTTATCTTCTTTATGTCATAAGCGATAGCCAATGTCATTCAGTGTGTCTAAGCTGGATCTGATCTCCTGCTTGAGTGCCTATACACAGTTCACTCTCAGTATAGATTTAACACCATAAGTTTTTTTTTCTGCTGACGTTGAAATCCTAAGCTGGCCTTAGTGGTCGGGACGACAAGCGGGAGTGGAGCTACAGCAGCTGCGACACTCACAAAAAACCATGTCAATACTTACACATACGTATCAACATGGTCTGTCTGTTTGCGTGGAATGAACGAATGTTACTACTTTTGTGGGGGCGAAAAATATATTATATTGTGCAAATCCTTACTTTTACTTACTCCCATCTCTCTACTAACCAAGGAGAATTGGTGGGTTGGTTAACATTTTCATGACAGCTGCTTGGTGATTTCTAGGATTTTAATTTGGATCTCTCCCTCATCTTACAGCTCCAATTCACTAGGCTCTTTCTACCGGAGCCCATATGTACGTATTTTCTTGCAATTGTCAAGAGAGATAACTATCTCAGAGAAGCAAATGGAAAGTAAAGCAAAGCAAGCAATCTACGAAAAGAAAAAAAAGCTTGGCAAAAGGAAACGTTCCTATTCACTATCAAGTATCAAGCTTTGATCCAAAAGGAAAGAAAAATCTATAGTAGAAATAGAAACAGAGAGAGAGAAAAGCCAAGGCAAAAATAAAATTCACTCCTGCCTCCAAGGCAGGAGTGTCTTACAGAGCTGGAAGATAGGATCCATCCTTTCTAAGGAGAATGAATGCTTGAGGTAATAGATATAGAATTGTATGCTCCAGCTGATTAAGAGTGTTTAGAGTCTATGGTATATGTTTGTAGATAGGGGGAGTTATGCTTCCTTTGCTAAGCCGTAGGAAGTCCATTGAAATAGATATCTTCATGAGGAGCGTCTGGTTTTGATGGCCTTCGTATCTTCCCTCTCTCTCTCTCTCACTCTCTCACTCTCGTCCTGAAATCTCCCACTAGTGTCGAATCGACACACATAACTCTCTTGATTTCTTTCATAGTGTTAAGTTTCAGGACTATAAAGACATAGTTCCTGTAGTTTTCTCGACTTTCTACCCTCCTTGTCTTTCGAGGCTGTTGTATCCCACAGTGCAATTGACTCACGCTTTCACGCTCTCCTTAATGGGCTGGGGACATAGAGAGCAGCCGACAGATTTCAACACTCTCGATCTAACGTGTTTACTACTCCAAAATACTACATGTATTTTCTCAGCCTTTTCACTAGGATTCTCAAATGACTTTTTCTTCCTATGAGCTAGCTGCATCCTATTTACTCGTGATAGAAATAAGCTTATACTTTCACTTTAGATTAGGATTCCCCTTAAACCTTCTTCATTAGCACGTTCATTGTATGTACGAAAAGTTTCTGCATTTGACAAGATGCAATTTCCTCTGTGGCAAAAAAAAACTTTCCTTAAATTTGAATTTAGAAAACATTTAATCCTTTGGGAAAATACAACCCTATTAGAGCACATGAGATTTTATAGTGTATTTATCCATCATGTATTTTGTCATTGATAGTAGCTATACAAGCTATAGATTCAAGGGTCTGGGAGGAATACGATAAAATCCTGTTTAAAAAAACTCTTCTGCGTTCCTGTCATCATCGTTATCTTTTTAGTTGTAAGTTTTAGAGAAGAAAGCTGTAAAGAGAGAAAAAATTTGGGAAAGGAGAAAAGCTTGTGATAATATAGAGTTTTATAATAGGAGAAAGACAATTAAGAGCATGGACGCCTTCATGCTTAGTTTTAATGTGGGTTTAAGCACCCACCATAAAATTTTATGAAGGTGGTAGCTGTTGTTTGCAAGATTGAAGCTGCTCCTAATGTTTACCAACTGTTTTCTCCATTGCCTTAGAAGTGAAGATGGAAAGTGTTGCGTGGAGAGCATTTTTAGATTAGTTTTTTTTTACCAAAGTAAGAGCTCTGGATAGTTAGTTGAAGACATCATTGTTCTGACGTGAAAGAAATTTACTCCTCAAAACAAAATAAAAATAGCTTTATCTTTGGTGTTGGAAATTTTATGAGACTTTCTTTAGGTTTTTAATATGACAGCCGTCCTCTGTTTGAGAGAATTTCAAACGCAGACAAGAGTCAAAGCTTTTTTTATGAATTGAAAAAATGTGTGTACATGGTATCTTTCCTGTGAGATTGAATTGTAGACCCACCTGAGGGAGGGGAAAGGAATGAAGTGCGAGTGGAAATTTTTGTGGTTGAATAACAAATGGAATTTCTTTTGTGTTGAGGAGAGAAACGGTGGAACAATTTTCATGCGGCGGGGATTACACCACTACTGGATTTTATTGAGAAATGAAATCCGCTCCTTTTTAGTACATTCCCCTTGCATTGAGGGAGTTGTAGAAGTCTGGAAGATTTTCATTCTATAAAAAGTAGTATACTTTCTCCTGCTTTCTTTTTTCATGTATTCTTCCTTTTGACCAAGATTCTGAATAATAGAGCCTTGATTTTTCTTCTGGTTTTTTCCTATTCCTTTTCATGAGTGAGAGAAAGAGAGAGACAAATATAGAATAGCACTCATTGCATTGTTCGTTCAATTAGAGGAATGTGAGAAAATTTAATTCTTGAGAGAAAGAATGAAATTGTAGAGTTATGAAGGGATTCTCTGAATTTTCTCTAGAGGAAATACATCCGATGTGAGCTGAGAGTGAGTTGGAGAGCAAAAAAGGGGAAAGGCTATGGCTTCCTCCTCCTTTCCTTCTCATGGAAAGAAGCTTTCTCAACATTTCTTGTCACTATCTGCATTATCTCTGTTGAACAAGAAAATAGCATTTGGAATTTTTGCAAGTTTCACGGAGGCAGCGTACTCTATTTTTACTTGCTCCATTCCCTTTACCCATGGTAATGGTTGCTTGTTTCTGGTTAGGGTTCTCCCAAGCTCTTGCAACTATTTCCGCTGTAATTTTTTTCCTTAGATATGAATAAAATGTGAAAATCCAACGTACCTCTCTCTCTCTATCTCTCAGTTTGCCTTTCCCTTTTCCTCCTTTCCAGCTTTGGAATAGACTGTAATGGTTGTGGGATTTTACCTTTCGGCGACCATAAATCCCTTATGATTTCCTTGATACGTAGTAAAAGCCGTCTAGAACAAGGGAAGGTAATGGGAATGCAAATTTAATTAACTCTTGGCAAGACAGTGAAAATAAGTAGACCTTTCTCCATACATCATTTAATTTTTAATTGCCACTTAGCAACTACCAGGGTTGTCCAAGGAGCTGTAACATGATAATTCATGAGGCTTATAGTGTAAGGTTGGGAAGGACGTTCAAACCTGTACATAATTTTTAAAGAGCTTATGAGGGTTTGAGGTTTTCCCCACTGTTTTCCTTCGTACACTTTCCTTGTGTACTTGGAGCTCAAATGTTAAGCTATACCTAACCTTCGTAGCTTAAATTTGCAATTAAATGTCATGGAAATTTCACCCCTGCCCTTTACTCCTTTCATCGTATGCTTATTAAGAATGTTTTATTCATACTAATGTCCACGACTTACTATTCGCGGGATGGATTGACGGATTTTTAGAGACCCTTTCCAGTCCTTTATTAATATTTGAAATTACAAGGAATTTTGGTAATTAAAGTTTCTTCAATGTTTGACGATTCCCTTGATAATTGCAAGGAATTCCTTTCTGGAGCAATTTTATTAAATTTCCACTTCAAAAAGTACCCTGGGTTTAGGTACTATGGTAAAAAAGTGTGTGAATAATTGACAATTGTATGGTTATAATGACAATTTCAATCCAAGCTTGTAGGTATTATCTGAGGCTATAAAAGTATGTATAGATTTTATCTCAAATAAAATACAAAGTGTCCATGTCCTTTGATGATTTCATCTTTGTTTCAAAATTTTAATGACCAGCCCAGTCCATCCAGAAAACTTACATAATTTCCATCAGAATTGAAACCAGCTTCTTTCAAGTTACATTTTATTTCCAGTCTAACTCTAAAAAATCAGCACTCATATGAAATTACACAAAGCTATAGGCGTTGGCGTGGAAGGGATCCGATTTTTTGGAATGTAATCAAATTGTGCTTTCAACCCGAAATGAGCTTTCAATAGATCGAAAGGGAGATGCCTCTGAAGGTTTTCCCAAAGAAACTAAATGAATTTTAAGCTAAAATTTAAGTCATTGAGTCAATCCTAGAATATGCAATGATGCAAGGGTAAATCAGCCAAGGCTGATGATAATTTTGTATAAAATATTAATTTTTATAAAAAATGCAATCCTCATAAACGTTTTATGGGATATCCAACCATTATTTAGTATTACGATACAGTACTATGTGTATAACTTCTATAAATTGTCGTAGTACATACTTACATACGTAAATGCTTCAAGACTTGGGAAACCTGCATGGGAGAAAGTGGAGAAAGTTGCTTGAAACTTACGTAGTTGACGTAAAAAAGGAGCATAAGCCCTGATGGACTTTGGCTGGGAAACTTTCCGATAAAAAGCTTGACGACAGGAGAATATCTTGAAAGAGCCCTGTATTTATATCTAAATAAAACGAAATCCCCTGAGCTCCCTTTACATATATATCGACTTGCACATCATTGCATATATATCCATACAATGCAATGGAGAGATGTGTACGAAACTAAGATAAGTTCTTAGAAGTTAAGTTGTATAGTGTGAATCTTACTTACGTATTAAGAGATATGAGAGAAGAGAGACTTTGCCCTTAATGGAATCGCATCTCGGGAATTAAAGACTTTGATGAGGGAAACAAATCAAATTCATTGGCAAGATACAAGGGAGAAAGGATGGGAGAGGTGAAAGCCTAAGGGCAAATGCGTATCACGTTGCTTTCCTAATGAAGACTAATTTATTGGATTATTTTGTCCGCTCACATTCCATCCCGTCCTCGTCTTATTCCTATACGCCTCCCTTCTAAGATTCCAACACTTGATTTTTCTTCAGCACAAGCAAATAGTAGAATAATGTTGGAAGGGAGGAGGTAGGATTATCATGATCTTTGTTCCCTGCAGTTTGGCTTAAGGAAAGTCCTTCCTTCATCTGCAAATTGCTAGCATCAGGTCTTAAAAACCAGACGAGTGGAAGTTTGGAGAAATTGCTCAAACTATATCCTTAGACATTAGCTCATTTTCGTAATAGGGATTTTGTGCCCTAGTGTTTTCTCAAACTTGTATTTATTTATAACTTCACTATATACTACAATATTCCTACCATTTCATATAATCATACGTATATTCTACCATTGTAGACATACAAAGAGCTGGGAAATTGCAAGCTGTAATAATCACATCTACTTTTATGGTTATTGGCTGGATTTTTTTGCTATGGGGAGGAGGATCAAAGTTGTGTGAGAAAAACTACCGGCGATACAAAGTGTGATGGACAAACTTGAGGGTCGTTTTGATTCCAGACTTTTTTTTAGCTTGTAGCAATATCGTTGTGGTCATTACACCATAAATGTCACCATCACAACAACCTTGGATTTAGGTCATCATGGTCTAGTTTGATATTTCCCTCAAGCATGAAGAGTTTCCCTATGTACTATTTCACAGCACTACTATACTATCCTACTAGTAATATAGACAACGTACAAATCCAATCCCATCGTTCAGCTTCATAAAGCTTAAACCTCTATTTTGGTTGACTGGGGAAATACTTTTTAAACTTCTCCTTCTCTTACTCCTGCTATGCCTTAGTCTTGTTTTTAACTTAAAAAAAGAAAGTCCATTTTTACTCGGTTCCTGGTTACAGCTCCCATGAACCGAGTTTTGCACGTTTTGTTTTTTTTACTATTTTTCTAAAAGGAAAAGAAAGGATTTGGGAGAGCATGTAAAAAAAAAGTAATTAGGTATTTGTTCCGCCAGGTTTTTTTATTCTTCAATTTTTAATGACGGAAATGTCTATTGTTGTGAAACTTATATGAGCCGTGGAGTGATTTTCTTATATGGTGGATTTGTGTTTTGTTGTAAGCGTCCAAGCAATCCGAGTAAATTATTGAGAGAAACGATGAGTGCTTTTAGCCAGAACAATCCGATTTAGTATTTTAAAAGGCATGGACATTCAAGTGGCTATGTAAGAGCTCTCAGTGGGTACGATTACGATATTATATAGGATGGACGCAATTACCGTGTAGTAGTTTCAAAATACATGGATCATAAACTATAACCTACTACATACTTGAGCCAATGTTGAGGCTGCGTTTACTATACTCCCGGAAAATGAAGAGCTTTTCAAGTGTTTAAAAGTTGCTAGGAATATTTTAGGCACAACAAAGCATGGGAGTATGGATTATTTTCTCGAGTGTCTGTGGTAAATACGTTTTATAAAAAATCTTATGGTACACACCATAATGGGAGCAATAGTTTTTTACAATTTCATATAGTTTGTATTTTTTCTGTGCAGTTACTTTTGTGACTTGTTTTTCTACTTTCTCTACAGAGTTGAGCACTGATCTGTGAATTGCATAATGCTAATTGGAGAAAGTCACGTGTAATGTCCTCATTATTTATACATGTGATGGTTTTTTGAAGACTGGATTTTCCTTCTCTCAAAGAAAGCATCTCAAAGGTGTGGTTTTGAATGCGTTGGAGGTGTACTATTTAAATTATATGAGAAAGTTGTTCTTTCAAATAATTTTAGTTTAATATGTAAGTTTGATGGTATAGTAATTTGTGGTGAAAGAGAAATATGAAAGTATTCATGATGCCAAGTTGGATGCATGTTTTCAGGTGTAATGCATTGCATTAGTTTATATTCAAGCATGAAGCGTATGATTCTTAGTAGAGAGAGAGAGTGGCAATAATATCATGATACAAACCTCCAGCTCAGGGTCTATGTACGATTAAACAAATTTTGGTGAATATGTCAGGGGAAAATTTCAAAAGGTTGACCTACATCCTCCACGGTAGCTGGGGCTGGACATGTGCATGTGTGTTTTCTATAGATATTCATTCCCCAACTAACTTTGTGAATTACTTGGCCTTTGAAGTTTCCAGCTTGGATCCGAGGTGTGTGCAATCAAAATGCCAAAAACGTGTACAAACAACAGCTGCTCTCACCTTTGTCACAATAAGATACATGCTCAACTCATGCAAAATAAACGGGCTCCCTTATATGATAGAAATATATAAATCCAAGGGAAAAACACGTACACATTCAACTTGCACTAGGAATTTCAAGCATTTCTCGCGCCTGCAACTACTATCAAAACTTTTCCCTTTAGTTTATATGTTGCTAAAATATATCCATGGAATATCACATTGTTTACAAGCAGCCAGTTGATCCTAACTTGTTCCTTTCCCTGCATAATTTGTTGGTATTGTTTACATTTTCCCGGACTTTCTCTCTCTCTATCTCTTCCATATATGCTTTAAACTTTATACATATATTTAAAATATACAACTAGGTTGGCTTCACTGAAAACGTGCAAAAGGCTCCTCTCAACCCTGCTCTCAACAAAACCTATACAGTTTAAATGAGGACCCAGTTTTGAGAGGAGGAGGCATTTCATCAATAAGCTCACCAGCTTTATCTTTCTCAAGGCAAAGTGAATGAATGAAGATTTACAAAGAATATTCCTACGCTTATAAATGAAAGCGTAAATTAATCTGTTTTTCTCATTCTATTTGAATATATACTTACGTTACTTAATAATTATAATTTCCCCTAAAATACTATTGGATTTTCTTGGTAAAAATAAAATTTTATTGTGTATACATTTATTTCTCTATTTAGAAGCCGTGAATAATTTTACACGTTCATAACAATGATTCCATGTTTTTTGGAGTAATTTTCCTTTTAATTTTATATTGTGAAAAAACATGTTTTTATTTGCACAGTTTTATGATTTTTTATATAAATTCTAAGAACTGTGAGAGAAAATAGAAATCCTGCGATACCGGGCTACAGAGCATTAAACATGGTACGCAAATGCTCGCCCAAAGGCTGTAGAATTAACGGAGGAGAAAACACAAACAATTGTTACTTACTTCACTTTATACAATATTATGAAGTTCATGCTTGAGAGATAGAGAATAATATATGTATTTTTTTAATGTAAATTCTATTGTCTCCAGCTTTTATCTTGTTTTTCTTCTTTTTATCTCTCTCCTTTGTACGCAGTAAGATTCCTTTGAATATGTTTTGGAAGATTTAATAAGATTATATTCATATATATGTATTTTTGCCTATTTTTCTTTTACTTTCTTCAGGCAAACTACGTAAGCATAAATGATAGATATCCTCACCACTACCCACTCACATTGACATTTTTATGCTTGTTAGTGTCCGTCCTATTCAAACGAGCATCTTCAATTTTTTCCCTCCCACTATACATTCAAAGTAAATGTATGTATAACTTCAAAGGCTACTGGGAGAGAAACCAAAAGAAAATCAATGTTGAGGGAATAGCATATGTCATATTGAATGAAAAACTAGAAATATGTTTTGACAATATAATAGAAATAGAATTTTGTTTGCTTTCTTCACCCTCAGGTCTCCAGTTTGTTTTTCTTATGGTTATTGTACTACTTCCTTTTATAAAAACATATTTTTTTCCTCATAACTACACACTTTCCCAGGTTTTTCCGCGGTTGAACCGATAAACAAATTCAGTTGGATTCTCCATCCATGTTATCATCGCTATACCATGCATTTCTCAACTTATAAAGTACAATGGTTTCTCTGAAGGGAAGAGAAAGTAAAGAGAAAATTATCTCCGTTTACGGTTGGGTTTATAAAGTAATTTGAAACTCATTGAATAGGAAATTACATACTAAAAGGCTTAGACTTTTTCAACTTATACATATTATACTCACCACATAAAAAAAATTGATGGGTGAACTTCATTAGAAAGCTTGTGGGTTTAGTTGCTATGCTATAGTGTGATGGTAATGTAAATCTAGGCGAAGGATGGAGAGACGTTTAGCGCCTGCCTGTTTGTAAAAATACATAAGGAAATTTGAGAATCTCTAGGTTTTCCAGTTACGGTTGGTTTGACTTGTCCAAACATGGGAAAATACACAATTCCTTTTCCTTATGCTTGAATCCTCGAGAGAATATAATATTTAGTGGGAGTGGAGAAAGAGAGGGAGAGAGAGGAAAAAAAACGGAACGGAGGAAAGAGAAAATTTGCGAGTGTACAAGAAACAAACTCTCCGTTTCTCCTCAATTTTTTTTCTTCAGTTTGTCTTCATGATAGGCTTGCCTGAGATAAACTGGGAGACGTGTCTGCATGGGAGTGAAAGTCTAGTGTGTATGTATGCGTGTGAAAAGTCGGGAAAGTTGATGGTTTGGAAGAGAAAACTCAATGAAAGAATCAACAATTTATAAACTTGTGAGAGGAAGGTACGTGTAAATGTGTGTGCATACATAAGAATGGCTATTTTTTGTATACTTTCTTTATAATACTTTCTCCAACACTATATACACTATGGTGCAATTAACTATATATATTTACTTGAGCCCACGTGAAGATTTCCAAGCACTTAAAGAAGAGGAAAAAATTCTTTTGACTTCCAGCCCTTTTGGTAACATTTTAAAGCTTAGTTAGCTCTATCCGAACTGTTGCAGTAAATTTAAACAAATTGTGTTACGTCTACTTCATACAATGTAATATTAAAAGGTTTATCCCTTAGAGACTATAAGGTCCGGAACTTTTGTGTGTCTAAAAGTTTATACGTGCATTTGTGTGGTGTATTTACACGTAGTGGTATACTTTTTTGTTTCTTAAATTCAAAGGATTTTTTCCCGGCACTGCACTGTAAAAAGTAAATGGAAATAGCATACCTATTTGAGGATAAAAATTCTTTTCTCTCAATTCTTGTGCCAGGCTAATAAAATTGAAGTTCAATAAAGTAGGGTGAAATGTGGGGAAAATGTGGGTCCCAACTGACTTTTGCATGGGTTGGTCAATATGAAAAGAATTGGAAAAAGGCGAGTGGAGGTAGGATTGGAAGAGAGAGAAAAACAAATCAAGTTTTTTCAAAATCCTACTGTACATTGTTTAATATTTGGAAGGCTGAGCATTCAAGGGTATAGTACGTAGATATATGAAATTGTCCTTCTTTGTTTTATTCGCTAAAAACTTATTCCTTTTGCTATCCAAATGGATTCTACCCACTCTCTCGTCATACATCATTTATGGCTGAGTAAATTTTTGATCGTGAAAATATTGTCTGTTGCACCAATCCTACGACTACTAAAACTCTTTATGGCCTAGAGCTTTGGAGCGAAAACATTGTAAATACTGCGCCAGAGAATTTTTTGCTCTGCATTCTCTCCTTCCACTGTTCTTATATTTTGTAACTTGTTTTGTTATAGCTTCAATTTCTAATGTTTTTCCTTTAGCGTGTGCTATTTTTATTTTGGGATATTCCTACGATAATAGCGTTCGTATTGACAAAATTCTTGGATATTTTTTCATTTTTTCCAAGCCAGATATGTATCTACATTATATAATTTTTGTAGAGAGGACGAGTGAATGGATGAATATTTCTCCAAGGAAATTATTCCGAATAATGTGTATGTACATGGTTTAGTACCAATGAAAGAAATATTTTTGTTGAAATGGAAAAACTTTAATCCTCCTGTGAATTCTTGTTGGTGCAATGACATGGAAAATAAGCTCAATGGAAATGTAACTTTGTATTTCCAATATGAGTTGTCTCTCCTACTGAAATTGACTGACTGAGAATAGCCCATAAGTTTGTTTGTTGTAGTGCAGCGGCTTCTACTATAGCAAATTATACTGTCAAAGTATTTGCACATTTATGGGCCCAGTGGAGATCCTCGAATTTTTTTTCTTGTCTTTAAAAGTGTTTTTTTAAAAAATACTTGGCCATGGAAAATCAGGAAAATAAAGTAGCTACGTTTTATGAGCAATTAGCAGCCTTGCCTCATGCTGCGGGGGAAATGTCTCATTTAGGTGTTATTAGTATTTAGCATAGTAATAATTATTTTCTGCAACAGCTGAGTGAGGAAGGATTAAACTATGATAATTAATCGTAACAATTAGGGCGAAATGTTTGGGGCCTAAGGGAAGCATCTATGTACATTCAGGCTCAGGTACGTCATTCCTTAAATACATATTACGCAGGAAAGTGTTGAAATATGCTTTGCTAATTTATTCATTTGGGAATGGTTGGTTGAAAATTAAGTGAGTTTGGTGTTTTCATCAGATTTGAATCATACATCTCATAATAATAAATCATTTTAATCATTACAATACTAATGGTTGAGGAAAGCATTAGGAGAGGAACAAATGGAAAGTGAACTGTAGGTGCATTTCTTATGTCATAGTTTAAGTTGAAACCAGTATTCCAGTAGGAAATATGTATATTTTTTTAAGTTGGAAAACTACAAGTTTGCCAGAATCTGCTCTTTATATATCGAATATGAATGTAATTACATGTATAATTTTCACACCAGCTGCCAAAGATTTTCAGTGAGGCTTTCTTCTTCTATGTATTCTTCGTAACGGTCAATGTCCACACTCTTTTCTATATCTTTTAAGCTAACATTTTTATGAGTAGTCATGTATAGTATTGTATAGAAAAGGAAGGAATGCAAGTTTGATAAGATATACGTATTAATAATGTCTGAGTATTGATCTCCTTACATTAATGCAGAATGACCCAAGTTGAATGTTCACTGTAAATGTTCGCTCTGGCCCAGAAATGGACTGGTTGAAGCCTATTTTGTCCGTTACAGGTACCTCGCTTTCCACCCACCCATAAATAAACATTCACTGTCCAGTGGGAACTGGCATCCACCTTGAAAACTTGACTATCCATTTCCACACTTGACTCGGTCACTAAAATCGATGTCAAGTATTTTACTTGACCGGTATGATTTATGCACAGTGTTTTTGTGTAAAGTAGATTCAAGTACCTAAAGCTTTCAGGAGCGTGCCAGTCTTTTTTTGACAAGCCAAGTTTTCAACTTGGCTGGTGCCCCCTTGATTATGCCGGGGCACTGGACTATAGCTACAACAACCCCCAAAATCGGCAGTATCCAGTCCATTTCTGGGCCAGAGAGAACATTTCCAGTGATCATTCAACTTGGGTCATTCTGCATTACCTTACATAATGGACCATGCCAACATTAAATAGTAAAAAATTGTAGGTAAGACAAAAAAGGTAAATGTATGAGACGACAATCGTAATGCATTAGTCAGAATCCTGTCAATATTTTTCAATGCTTGGCTTCTATAATAGAACCCAAAATAGATAAATTGGGATGGTGAACGGAACGGGGTTATAAGGGGCCGGGCAGAGGAACAGCGTAAGCTGCCACGATAAAAGTGGACAAAATAAGAGCACAAATTTTTTGCAGTATGGGCTCCCCCAAAAGCACAGAAATCCTTCAACTAAATTCGAATGGATTCCAAGCACTGCTATGCAGAGATATACGTATAACATTGAGAGCTGATAACACTGATGATACATACTTTGAATCACTTGTTTCTCACTATATTATTACATAGGAATTACACTTGTCAGATTTGAGGCTTGAACATGGAAGAAGCTACTACTATGGAGCTGTATAGAGCTGAGTGAGAAATGCGGAGCAGAATGTGTAATAATATGAGATAAGAAGATATATAGTCAACGACTTGGAGGGAGAACAATAATAATTATTATGGTCATTTAACTTTTCTTGGCATTTATACCTATGTCCGCTCTTATTTACTAGACAATTATTGTTTTTTCACCATTTCAGTATTTTTTAACTGCCTCATTACAAAAGCCTTACTACAAGTTTTTACTATGTTTACGCAATGATCTTGGTAACAGGTCTGCCGTCATGAAATTTTCAAACTGGTAAAGATAACCACTTTTCCCCTTTTCATTACAATGATTCCTAGCATCCTAGCAAGAGTAATTTTTTTCAAACAGTTGAGAATTATGAAATTATACATGTGATCAGGTTAGATACTATTTAAGGGATTGAGCCTTCCTATGCAATTATATATCGAAGGCTTTAATTTCGTTACATCATTTCATGAGCGTTATGACTTCTTCAGGGGGTTTTCTTTGTACTTGATAATACACACGTTTATTCATCTACGATATTTATGCTCCGAGTTACACTCTTCTCACATCAAGTTCAAGTAGTTATTATTTCTTGGGAAAAATCAAAGCAAATTAGCACTTGGATTTTTCTTCCCTCAAGCTTATTCCTGCTGCTTCTATTGTACAGTAATATTTAAAAATGTATTAGAATCAAGGATTGTGAAGTTTTGGTATCATAATGATTAGGTAGTTTGAAATTATTATATTATCAAGTAAAATATCTCATTCTATAAAAGGCTAGTTAATAGAAGGCTCAATTAAGAATATACTAAAAGTACTGATATAGATTTTATTCTTGCACTCGCTTGTTGTAATAAATGGATGATCAAGTTCGGGAAGAAAAGGGATGAGTAATGAGATGAAAATTGGGGGAAGCGATAATCAGAATTCAACTCTTATTGAGCCAATCATCTTGCTTTCTTATCTTTCAGAGAAAATTCTATTGGGTGAAAAATTGCTACTATGGAGCTGAGTAACGGAGTGGAAACTTCAAAAATATCTACATATAAAAACATATTGAGAAATAATTCATATTTCTAGATCACTTGTGAAAGGCAAAAAAAAGATTTTAATTTGTAAATCAATAAATAACTGTAACATGGAATTAGCCAAGGAATCCCACCTGTTCGAAATTGATCCCATTCTGACGTTTTCCATTTAGTGAGTCATGCTGTTTTTATCTATGAAAAGTAATTTAATTTCATCTGTCACACATCAACCTAACCTTATAGATTTTAATTTTGCTTCTTGTAAAAATCCTAGGGAATAAATACACTTTAATTAAAAGTACTTCTTGAGGAATTCTTTTTACATGAATGAAATTCAATTCTAAATTAACTTTCATGCCTACAGCTATTAGCTCTGAACCCTGACCTCCTTATTTCTCACATGTTTAAAAGGAATTAGAGATTAATACCACGAACCTGTGCCAAGGGATTTAAGAATCTTATTCCCAACGTTTGCTTAAGCTTCGTAATGTGTGTCTAATTCCAAGGTGTGTGTGTGTGTGTATGTGTGTGTGTAGATCCACCAAAGGTCATTTAATCCTTGGGATATTTGTTTAGATCTATTCAATAAGCTTCTTCTAAATCCATAGGTCCTTGCGTGCAAAGGATTCATTAGGATGAAATCACGCTAAATGAAGATTTTCAGGCCCGTTTCTTTCAGACACACACACATTCACGTATAGGCTTCTTTATAAAGGAAAACGTAGTGTCAATAAATTCCCATTGGATTGAGATTTCAATTTCCTCAAGCTCTCACAATCAATTTTCATTTCTTATTCTACCATTCTCGTGAACTAATAAAACTGTTTTGTAATAAATGGCAGAAATAAGTAAATGTATAAACCTTTTTTTATTTCCAAAACCGTATTTCAATTGAACACGCTATTGGTCCACAATAATGTTATATTTCAAAATAACATTGTGGAAAAGCACTTTAGGAAATAACATTTTACCCCGTAAAGTTTGATTTGATGTTTGAAGGAGAAGCCGCTAAAAATCATATTGATTGTTTTCGTTGTTCAGGGAACCTTTGATTTCAGCCAATTTCTCTCTCCTTTTCTCTTGTAGGATTTCTCAGAATTGGGAAATCACTTGTATAAAAACCAAATTGCTCCAAACACGTAAATACGTAAAATTAGGTAACATTAATAAAAAATGCAAAATTTCCAATTTTTAAAAAATTTACAAACCTATGAACTCCAATGATTAATTACCCTCCTTGAGAACGACAAGACGGGAAGGTTTTTTTAATGAATTCATTCTTTAAAAAAGTACTTAAAAAAGAGCTCTACATCCTTCATGCTCCAGCCTTGTTTTCATTGAAAGATGGGCTCATTCGTGTGAAGGTTGATTCTCAAGTGGGCTCTCTTCTCATTGTATAAATAATTTACGACCAGGCTTCCTTCTCTTCGCTCTAATCTATTTGAGTGGAACTACTCTGGAATATACTTTGACTTTACAATTGAACTTCCAAGGAGGAGAGAAATTTCCATATATTTTCCTCCCTTCTTATTCTCCTTTTCCTCAAATGCAATAGCCAGGAAAAAAGCAAGTTAAGCTTTTTCTTCCATTCCTTCACACTCGCTCTTTTTTCCTCCTCCTCCTCCCTCCCTCACTCCCTCCATATCTCTCTTCCTCTTTACTACAATCTTCTTAAATTGAAAGCTTGAAAGGATATTATTTTTTGGAATGGAACTAGAAATTGAAGTCGAATCTAATTATGAGCAAAACTTTCACTTTCCATCATTTCTCTCTCTCACTCTTTCTGTAAAACAAAAATTTCATTTCCTCGTACAATCTTCTACTAAATTACAAATATAACCAATCATATAGGTAGGTAATTTGATCGTCGTTCAAATGGAATTGAAATTATATCATGAAGAGAAAAAATGCTTTTTCTCAGCCTTTTTTCTCTTCTCTTTTGTCTGACTACTACACTCTTTTAATAATGTAGGAATTAAATAAAGATCCATTGTGATGAAGATACAAATAGTAATGAGCGTGCAAATTGTTTCACTATAGCTCTGTAAATCTTGTTTACACTTCTTCTCTCTGCTCCTGTGAAAATAATAATAATGATTCGCCTGCAGATATTTGATTAAAAGTCACCTTAGGAGGTTCCTTTCTGCTCTGCATGACATTGCTTTAGCTTAGGGATTAAAAGTTTACACCCTATGGACACCGTTCGTTCAATAATAAGATGCCATTAAATTGTAAACAGTTATTTATATCCTCCGACAGACCTACGACATTCTCTAATAAAAAAGGTCTAGCTGTGAATTTAATTGTAACAGAAAACGGCAACAAACGAAGAGTGTTTTATGGAGTTGAATGGCGTTCGTACATACTTGAAAATTTCCTCATTTTTTATTTAGAGCCTGTACAAAGTTTATTGAACTTAAACCCATCTGTAGCTGTAGAACCGCAATAATGATAAGGAGTTTGAATGCTAGTCATCCATTATTATTAAAATAGTAACATTGACCATACTATGCATTGATTTGATTCATATGTTAGACATTATTGTGTACACAGTTATATGTAAATGGGAAAACTGCACTATGTGATAAATGAGGCCAGGCTTATGCATTGATAGAGTATGTGGAGCTCTGTTGAATCTGTATAGACATGCAAGGTAAAAAAACAATAAGTAGAAACTTAATGGACTGAATGTAGATTTATTTCTATTGTTCATTTAACCTACAACGTTGAACTGAATTGGGATCCAAGTCTAGAATAAATTCTTCCGTCTTTTTAAACACTTGGCAACAACTCGAATTGACAGGGCTGGATTTTATTAAGCTTTTTATTAATTAAAGTTTTTTTGTTACTGTCACAATAGAATGTCTCATTATAAATAGTTTTATAGTATGTGAAATGTTAAGGTTTTGATTGGGGGTTGTCCTAGAATTTTAAACTACTTTTAATGCAAATTGATTTTTAAAAATAATTTGAGTGCTAGCGTGTATCAACGGTTAAAGCGGCGGATGTTTGTCTGATTTTTGACAAGAAGAGAATATTAGGAGATTTAGCATGTATTTTATAGGTATTATTATTATGTAGAGAAATCCATTGTCAAGGTGTGTTTAGATTGATGAGAGAAAAGGGTAGCTATTACCTTGTCTTGAGGTATTAGATGTTATCAGTTGAAAAAAATGATTGAGCTTGAATGTCCTAATGGTTGCATTACAAGCTTGACAGGTTTTTTAGTATTGATGATTGTAGGAATACCGTTGCTAATTCTATAGCACGTTGTGCAGTGGGGAATGTAGAGAATTTTTTATTTCGAGATTTTATGTTTTTCTATATGTTTCAAGAGAAAAAATCCGTGTTATTTGAATATTTGTAAAGTATATGTGATGCAATCGAATTTTGGTTATTTTTCATGTGGAAATTCTTTATTACATGAAATAACCTTTGTAAATATGTCACTTTTAATTAGCTATATTTTCTCGTGTAGAAAACAAGGTAGGTGACGTTTGTATTTGGCTCAAGTTCAGGATTCAAGAGAGAATTTGTTTTTCAAGAATTTGTGTAATGATCTGAACAGGCTAAAGTGGAAGATTTTATGTTGCAATAACTTACAAATTTGTTCTTGAAGTGAGCCAAGTTTAAAGAAATGGTAGTTGTAAAGATGCAATAATCGTGATGATTTTTACTTGTAAAGTGTGCCTGAAAATCACATCCGACCTTTGCATTTGGTTAAGGATTTCTTGGCAATAACCTTTCCATACAGTTTTATCTTAATGCAGAATACTATAGATCAAAACCATCCGCTTACGCGTATGGCAAATATCATGTAAAATAAAATTTCTGCCGTTTGAGTCAAATTATCGAAATCATTTATATTCAAAAATGCACTACTGCCAATTTCACTCTCTCAACAAAAATTTCCTATGTTAAATCAAAAACTAAAGTTGGAATACAAATAGGTTCGCTCTAACAAAAGTTCTTGAAAAATCATACCAAATCACACATTTCAGGATTAATTACGTATGCGTTGTTTGCATTGCAAAAAACAGCGGGGATTTTAGCCATGCTATTCAATTTTTTTAAAACAGTTTTAATCGTAGAGCAAAAAATGGGCATAAACAGGTTGTTAATTGACTCACGAAGCGTGATTGGAGGAACAGGTAGGAGGACGACTCACGATACCATAACTTTATTACACGAATATATTTATACAGTTTCTCAGCTGGTAAAATAAAAAGGAGCATATAAAGTCTCTCACTGCAACTCGACTTAAATAGCAATGTTTTTAGTTTTATATTATACGTACAAGTAGTTGTGTCTTGGTAAGTTGTAGTTCTGTGAGGATATAAAGGGATTATATAATAAGAGCTCTGTATACATATTGGAGATTAGTAGTTTGTTGGAATGTAAAGAGCCAAGCCTTGTTGTTGTGTAGCCTGTAGCTACAATATGTGAGTGTCTGTTCAAGTTGTATGGTGTGAGTTGGGAAAGAGCTAATAATGTGGAAAATTTGACGGGCACCTGTCACCTCGCTTTTGTTGTCGGCTCTAAACAGACGTAGACGAACACCACTAGAGCGTCGAAAATTGTAAAGCTCATAAGACAAGATGTAGAAGAGACTGGCTTTTCCTTTGGCTTGGTTGCATGTTGTTATTCTTGGCATTTGTCAGAGAGGGATAACTCCGACTCACACAAACTTACTATCCAAGAACCCAACAACAAGAACCTACATTAACAATCAAGTGGTCTATTACACTTGACATGCCCTCTCCATGTAAGTTGCTCCATTTGTGTATATCTATAAACAAATAGCTGTAAACTCCCCTCTTGTTTTTCCACTGCATTCATACATAGAACATTGACAGTGTCTATATAACTTCCCTAACCCTTGTGTTCCCAAGTTTTTAACCCACACACACCCATACAAACTATTTAGACCCAAGTATTTTGAAGCCATTCCTTCTGGCTCTATACCTACAACTTTTCCAAATGTGTTGGTTTCAATTTCTAGTTCAAGGTTTATGGTAATTTTACCATGCCCAATCCGCCATTGAATTATATTCCAGGTCCGTGCTACTACATTATATTGTCTGCGGGTGTTTAAACTTTAAAAGTTTCCCATTGAATTAAAATAATTGTCGTGTGTATCATTAGCGTACTAATCCGTAAGCCTTGGGAGTCTCTGGAAATAACCATCTGTTTACCTTTTAAACCTGCTCAGTAATGTGGGCAAGTTTTACCATTTCCATTTGTATGTCAATGGAATCGTATTTGTTTCCAAGTTTGTGGTTAAATGATGGGGAATTTAATGGGGGGAAATAAATACTTTCACCCATTTTTAAACTGATACACATTTATATGTAGAAAGTGGGTGAAGAAAAAGGCTCCATTTGAAATTGGACTCCATTTAATTTACAATCTATCCCTGAGTGAGAGGTTGCTTCAATGCGGTTAAATAATGATGGTTTCATTTTGTCACTGCCTCTACGGCTCAGTTCTTATACAAACAATATAACAATTTGGAAAAAGCATCTCAATGTGCTGAATTGTTCCGTGGTAATTTCTCGTATAATTCAAAAGCCTCATCCTTTGGAAAAAGTTACATTACTTTTGTAGTGAAAGTTGACAAAATACATATGTACATTTGGAATATATAGAATTTGGACGTGCTTCCATTATTCTCTGGCTGTAAATTTAAGAGCAGTGTGTAACATTTGAAATGTTACTTTTCCTATTTCTCCTACTCCTTCCCCTTATTACATGGTTCCAGTTTCAATTACAGGGCCATTCCAACTGTGAGAGAAGAGAGAGAGAGAGAGAAAAAAGGGAATTGTAAACTATAAAACGAATTGTTAAGTTTCCAGTGTTTGTGTGTGTGTGTGTGTCTCTGTAATGTAAAAGGAAGGGATGAGCTTGTGTCTACTTTGGAGTTGTTCATATGAGGAGAGGCTCGCTTTTGTCCTAGTAAAATTTGGCTATGGGAATTTATCCTAGTGAAAGTGAATGGAGTGATGAAGTCTGCACAGCTTCTTCCATTCACATGCAGGATGGTGGAAGGAATTTGAAAATGTACATTCCTTCCATGAGAAACGATGTAAATACTACAGGTTCTGTCTCATTGCTATCCTCTGAAAGAAATACGTGTTTTCTCCTAAGGACCTAGTCTAGAGAGCATTGGTGCTGAAAACGACAATTGAGAGTGCAAATGAGTTTCTCCATCGCATCGTAGCTTTTTCCATTTCCATGCATATATCTACATATATGTGTACATATGTATAAGCTGTATAAGTGTAGGAACTTTTGCGTGTATATGGTTTTCTTACATTAAAAAACTCGTTGTCTTGGAGTATGTGTGGGAAACGTATATACTGTAGACGTAAAAGGTTGAATTTCTTTTTAGCAATGTCCACATTCTATAATGTAATGCTAAGTTTCTCTTTGGGTGGTAATATATAGGGAGTAATTTTCACTAGGGTGAAATATTTCAGAATATTATGGATTTTCTCGTATACTTGAAAGGTCCGTGTGTTACCATAGCGATAGATAGAGAGTGAGAGAGGGGGAAAGTGAGAGAAAGCTTGGAAATGATTTTCAGTCCTCTCCTCAAATACTGACAATATTCCACATACAAACGTTATTTCCTCATATCCATTACAACTCCACTGCTCAATTGTATATTATGGGCCTGACTTTATATATGCTCTCTCTCTCTCTCACTGAAGCAAATGACATCCCGAGAGCAATTCATGAAAAGAATATCACATGTGTATCTATACAAGTGGAAATTGAGCATTGTGGAATGTGAATGAGTCTCCAAGCAAGGTACTTTCATTTCCGGGAACAAATAGTCTTTCTCCTATCCCACGCTTTTATATGTACATATGTGCAAGTACACGTATATGTACGTAAATATGTACATAGCATACATACATATAGTCAATTTTATACGCACATTTTCTAGCTTCAAAGTGGATTGTACACTTGGTTTTGACTCACTCAATTCCCTAATCGGTGGATGGGGAAAGGAAATTGTATATGCGGGTGCGAAAGTATATTGCACTTTTGGCTAAGGATGAAACTTATATGTAATTCAACAATCCATGTTTTCTGGGCTAGCTCCTACAACTACTTCAGTAGTATTTTATGCAGGACGTGCCGTAAAACAAGTAACTTATTCAGTAGTTTCCATCTCCCTTGTTTTGTTTTCTCTCTCAAACGCAAGGCTGCACTCTTGTTTTTTAAGGCTCAAATCCATCTTGTATCACCAATGTTTGCGTAACCCTCCTCGTTATGAAAATTTAAATCCAGCCAAGAGCTTTCGTTGTGTTACTAGATATCTACTGGAATCAATTTTTATTCTTTGAGTTTGGAATGTTGAAAAAATATATTTGAAAATTAGGCTGATATTTAAATTAAATATATTTAGGACACGGGTCCTTAGGAGATGGCATAATTTATCAAAAGCTATAGCAAAGTATAGGGAGACCTCGTTTAATGTTAGAAGAAATTGTCTAGTAGAATTTCCCTACAGCTTTGAACCTGTGTGTGGAGGAGAAATTAATATGTGAAATAATATTTTGGGGCTGTTTGGATTAAATTTGAGCGTTGAGGAACAGCTAATTGATATGTGGAATTTCCGAACGTTCGTTCAGCATTTACTCTCGCATTACCATTAATTTGAAATTTGTTGGAGATGAGGCGCCAAATAATCCATGTGTTGTGGTTGAGAATATTCAACTAGAAGTGGCCTGAAGGGAAGTATTATCACGTCCAGATCCACATAGTTGGGTGCGTGGTGAGTGCAATGAGAGTAGGATGTGAGACAAGGAGGAATTTATTACTGTGGTCATTTGTTCAAAGGCTCAGAGTCTGCTTTGGTCCTATCATTCTTAAACAAATAGCTGTACTTTTTTTCCATGTATACATTTCTATGGTATTGAGATACTTACATACTTAAAGCATTTAATTTTACGGGACTGAGTCCTCCTGAGTCAGTAGAGAATAAAAGGCTGGATTTTATAACGGACAGAAGGGTAAATTCTAGTATTGTTCATCTGGTCAGGAATACCCAACTCAATTATTTCACTAGCTTTATGAGACATGTCTGCACCTACAAGAGAAATTCTTTTGGACTAGAGCCACATTGCTGTCTGAATGAGTACAGGAAAATCCTGCTCTTCACATGTCCACTATATAAAATGTTTTTTTTCACCTCCAGTCTCTTTCCACTACCGCACGTAGTCACTCCAACTTTCACTCAAGTTCTCCTCCAAAACAATTTTTCTTAACAAAATTTAAAAGGTACTACTTTACAATCACGTCCCATCAACATCGAAAATAAAAATGTACGTAAAATAATTCCTTTCGAAAACTTTCAGCTCTCAAAAGAAATGATTGCAAATGGAGACTTGTTGTATTTTTTCACCATTGAATTGGACCAATTCCATTTACCAGTTCAAATTACGTACATATTTCCAATTCAACTAAATATAGAAACTACTATAGGAGGAAATTACTTTGGGAAAAGTCTCCAAATCAAATGAAACTAGAAATGCTAAAATGGTGATCAATTCCAATCGACTCATCGAGCTGAAGCTGGAATGGTATTTAATAAAAGCACACATCCTTAAGAGGATCACATGCTTAAAGAACGGCCATGTGTTTATTGTTTAACCGACACAGTATTATTTGGTCAGCTCAATAACATTTTCACTTTTATTATCGCCGTCGTCTGGAGAGACTCGAACATTGGACCTAAATTGAAACTTCGTTCATGCGTCCTCAATGTAACGATTTTCTCCCTAAGAACAAATATACACTCTAAATGCTCCTCAGCAAAGAATTTAACCAATTTTTGAGTTTATAGAGCAACTTTTTTCTCGAATTTGCTTTTTCCAAGACAAAGTAATGCGAGTTTTTACAGCACTCATTTTTTTCCAACAAATTTTTATCAAGTGCCACTTAAACTATCTTAAGCCATTCCTTTCTATCAAAATCTAATAAAACCACTATATTTGGTACCTGACTGACGATCATAGAATTAAATATCGCTTAAAATTCTTCCAAGAGCACCACTTTTTCCTTTCATATATCCTTTATAGAAAAAATGTCATGAATATTTTTTTAAACCTAGAACCAAAGCTAACTTGGCACGTTTCAACTCCATAACTTTTGGCTCCAGTGCAAGCTACATAAATACTTGAGAGTCACCTATTGAAAGTAACAAGTAAAAGGAAAAAAGGACGTAGGGACCAGTGACTTGCCCTGGAGACTCATAAATCCCATCTGTTCACCATGAGTAAAAATGAAAGGCTTATCGAGAATAGTGACCATATCCAGAGCAAAGTGAAAAGGAAACTATGCATTGTTTCCTTTACTAACTATCAACTCAGCAGCTAATGTGACTTACTTTCCTCTCTCCTGTGAATTCCCTTCTTTTTTCTCTCTCTCCCTCTCTCTCTTTACTTTTCTAGTAAATTCGCCAATAATCCTCAACTGGCTGACACAATTTACTCTTTCAAACCCAAGTAACTTTCTGTGGTCTCTCTAACTCTGCCAAGTTCGTACTGTCCTAGTACAATAGGAAGGAACTAAACGACTGGCCGTGGAAATATGTATATGCACTGGAAATGCACTAGTGTAGTAGAGCGCTGGGACTAGAGAAAGTGTACACCCAAGTGTAACTAATAGAGGAAGGTATGACGAGGAACGTAAAAGTTGGTATAGGAGAAAGTGTGTACTATGTATGTGTTGGAGAAGGACAATCGGCCCACTTGTCTCTTCAAATGTAGCCAACCATCATGATCATTGGGGATAGGTTTGAGCAAGTTGTCTCTGATAACTTACTACAACTATTGCTCTGCACTTGTTAGTCACTACTTCTCGGAGTTTTCATATATTTGTCTTACCATTAGGGATATTTATGTGTCAGTATGAAGTTGCCACGTAGTTTTCAAATCAATCAAGCCAAGACTTAGAACGAGCCATCTGTAAATAGCTGGAGAAAGTTTACATGTATCTTCCCATGTATCTTGTACAGTATTGTTACTACTTTTAGTACGTATATCTATAGATACCTATTCCGTTTATATATACATATGTACGTACGTATAGTAAGTATATGGCAGGAGAAAAGATTGAAATGGGTGGTAGTTTGTTCTGCTCTAGCTCCCCCATCGACATCGCCACTTCAGTTCCAACTTGTTCTACCACAGTGAAACTAAGAAACTCCGTCTACGTTTTGAATCATGAAACTCAACTCCATATATAGTCCATAATTTATTTGTCTGTATGTAGGTTTCAACTTTCTTTTTACTTTTTTTATCCCGTCCCCCCTCTCTCTCTCTTTCTCTCACCATCAACTCACGTGTAAGCTCTGATGAGTGAAAATACAATTTAAAGTGGTTCATTTTTCAAAGAAATGTTGTGTTAGAATGTTGAGGATAATAATATATAATTGTCACCGGGTGTTTCTTCCCCGTCCGGAAAATCTCATTTCATTGAAGGTGCCAACTTCTCATATAAATTTCCTATACCTGTGTGGCCCATTATATTTTTTTAGCTACTAAAAATTTGGTCCTGGGATGTTTGTTATTAACACCCTTTTATATTCAAGCTGTGCAAGAAGAGAAAGTTGGTGAAAGGACGTAAATACTTGGAACATAAAGAAGGAATTTTTCTTTGAAGAGCCATAATGTATAACTTTCATTGTATGTATTAAACATAGAATTCATATAGGGTATATGGAGTATGAGGCGTATAGAAGGATAATATGTGTGAAAAGAAATAAATGTAAGGGAGATGTGGTGAAAACAGCAGGCAGGAGTCATTAAGGGTTGCTCATTTTAAAAGGTTTTGTATAGAAAAACTTGGCAAATGGAGAGAAAGTTTATCAGTAAATCACCAGTTGAAGGAAGAAGATACTATGGAATCTATGGGGAATCGTTCCTATCAACTATCTCAATTATTACTGTGGCATGTATTATATAGGAGAGCTCTCCCATCCAAACACCAATGACGTATTGTTTTCTCATCAAATTAAAACTCAAAGAACTAAACCCGGTAATGATGGAGGCTGGAATTTGTGGGAGAAAATTCATTTTCTCTCTCTCTCTCTCTCGCTCTCTTTGTGATTGTTTCGAGGTAGTAAAGAAATGAGTGGAACGAAGAAGAGAGAAGAAGAAGAGTGGAAAAGTAGAAACATTTATTGATGTTTACAATAATGTTAGTTTGTTGTTCTTCAAGAACTCTCTATATAGTTTTCTATAATACACTCAATCCTTTTCTCATGCGTACATAGCTATGGGATGCATTGGGAGGGAAACTTTGTTGGCATTTAGTTTTTCTCATGTTGAATTTATGAGAAAACATATGGACTTATCGAAAGTGCTTCAAATGTGTATTGTTTATGCTAAACTTTTCACAAACACTCGCTATAAACTAGAGCCTTTTATAGCTTCCTTTCCAACTTTTAAGTACTTATGGAGTCTCCACTCTTATAATGCTCTGTGTATAGGAAAAAAGCTAAGGTGCTAAACTTTCATCCTTAGAAACGCTTGTCTTCTTTAGCCACTCCCTCTTTCTTTCCCTGTTTGTATCTATCTCTTGGAACTTTCTAGGTTCATATATATGTCAACTTCTCCTTTAGGCATATTTCCACAAGTATTATAATACACTTGCCATAAACAAATAAATTCTTGGAACATGGACAAGATGAATGCATTCATTTGGTTCATCTTGTCTTCCCTTGCGGGTTTTTTTCAAATTATACACTTCTAGTGTTTCCCATTCCTCTCTCTCTCTCTCTCTCTCTCTAGAAACTTTAACGTGTAAAAGCTGAAAGAATGTGTGGAAAGATAAAGAATTTTAGCTTGCACTATAATATTGGTTTATAATAAAAATCATGTACTTGTCTGGAGCCAGTATTAGTTCTTTGTTATAAACAACAAAGTTTTTCATGACGGGCCTTGAAGACGACGCACAAAACTACATAGTTAAAAAAGTATAAAATACATATTAAAGCGTATATTAGGGAAAAAAGCATTCTTTGATTCGAAACATTCACCTAAATATCCCTAACTTGGTATGGTATCCCATTTTTTGTAATTTTGACAAGCTAATTTGAAAAAGTTGACTGGAACTTAAATAAAAACTGGAAATTTTTAAAAATTAAACTCGACTTGTTATTTGGGGAGACTATGAGAGCGAGATGAGGTGGAAATTACTGAGCTTTCTCCTTGAGGCGGAATAGGCGGATACAGAAACCGGAGGATTTCTGTAGGTGAAATAAGCTCACACTCTAAAAGACTGACTCAGATTAAATGTGACGAGCTGGACAGTCATTTCTCAACGTGAAAAACATGGAAAACTTTTCACATTTTTTACTTTCTTCAAACTTGTGTCTTTCATGTTATTTCCTGAGATTCTTGAGAGGAGAAAAAAAGAAATCTGACTGTAGTTTACCGTATATGGAGTAACGTACATGGCTATACTTATTTAGTTACAATACAGGTTCAAGTGTAGGTGTATACTTTCAGTCCTATCGAGTTCAAACATCTGCAGAGGCTCTTGAGCCTTTAGTTTTTTTTATATTAATGTATTGTGTCCATATTTCTTTGGTGTGTTCATTTTTACTTTTGAAGGTATAGGAAAAACTGGAGGGGTTTTATGTATAGTAAATTCCCTTTCCCTGCAGTGGAAAAATTTCTATATTTTTCTTATATCTATAAGTTTGTTGCATAAAGATCCGCAGCAAGTTGCGGAACAAATGCAATTTATCTTTAGATATCATCTGTAGGAGTCGTAGTAAACATTTTTTCTCATGTGGAAACATTGAGAGAAGAAAGTGCATAAGGTTGCTTGCTACTTTTCCTCAAGGATCGTGTAGTAAAATGTGTGTAACCGAACGGGTGGACGTGGAAAGGAATGATAAATATGTTATATAATTTTTTTTTGTTTTTCTTTTTTTTGTGTTACTTTTCTCTGCACCATAACTCTACTTTAGCTGGGTGACGGGTCGGATCATAACATTGTTGTTTAATATTTTTTGCTTGTACGAGGTTATACACTCGCAGTACATACAGATAACGTGAGTTACTGCAGATCTCAAGCGTCTTAGAATTCCATAATATATTCAAATACGTTCTAGTCGCTCTTTCTTTAGCCCAGCATTGACCCATGAAGAAGTTGTTAGAGACATAACAAGTACTAGCTAAATTCCTTGCGTGAAGAAAAATTGAGCAGGTGCATTGAATTTTAGTCTAGTCTCAGCTCTATCTCTCTCTCTGGCTCTTGTTTTTACTCTTTACATTTACTCATTCAGCTTTTTTCAGGTCAACTTTTTTATCTTCAAGGAAATGTACATGAAACCAATTTTTTTTTGTAATGCAAAACTTCATATGATCCCATGTAAGACGTACTCGTGAATGGAAAGTTTTTACATTAGGCTTGAGGTTAATATTTTTGCTTTCTTTACAATTTCCCATGCCTTATTGCTCTTCCGTTGCCCATAGTATAGGAAAAAGTACAAGGAAAGGATTAAAGTTGGCCCATTTCGAAGATTTGTGCTTGTTTGGTACTATTTTTCTAATACATTGTGTAGGGATGGTAAATTTGCAGAAGTCTTGAAATTTAAACTTTACAAGTAACGACAAAGTTTTTATTCATGTGTAAGATTCATGTTGCAATAAAATAACAACATGAGCCTAGAACCTTACAAGATGGGCGGGTAATGTTGAAATCTCAGCTTGTAACTTTACCAGCAATTTCTGTATAGTAATATATCGTCGCTGGAGAAGCAAAGTGGTCTAATGCACGAATTGCTTAAAAGCAAACTGAAATAACAACCACCAT